>PVIY010007337.1:0-82521 GCA_004026745.1 Myrmecophaga tridactyla | reverse complement strand
TGTTTTTTCTTTCTTGTTTTTCTTTGCCTGATTGTTTTTGGGAAGCACATGGGCCAGGAATTGAACCCAGGTCTCCCACATTCTACCCGTGCACCCCTCTTAAGTCTCTTTTAATCAACAAGTTGCTGCTCTATCATTTTGTTTCCTTTGCTTTTTTTTTTTTTTTTGTTAAGGAAATCAGGTTGCTTGTTCTTTAGATTTCCCCTTTGGATTTTGCTGATTGTTTCCCTATGGTATTACTTAACACTGTCCACTATATTTCCTAGTTTTAGATATAGAGGCTTGATTTTTTTTCCTGGCAAGAATTTTTTATGGGTGGTCTTGGACACACATAACACCTGATTGTCTTTCTTTTTGATGTTAGCAGCTATTGATCAAAATCAATAGCTATTAATTCATTAGGGGGTGCAAAATGTTGATATTCAAATTCAATCATTCCTTCATTTATAGGCTAGAATACTTTCATGAAGGGAAATCTTTCTTCATCAACTACTGCCTACCCTGAAGTAGAGTTTATATATGAAAAGCAAGACAATACTTGCTTCTTTCCCTATATTTATCAGTTTTAAAAATAATGAGTAGGGCGGCCATGGTGGCTCAGCAGGCAGAGTTCTCTCGACTGCCATGCCGGAGACCCAGGTTCAATTCCCAGTGCCTGCCAAGGCAAAAAAACAAAAACAAAAACAAAAAAACCAAAAAGAACAAAATAAAAAAAAAATGAGTAGGTTCTCTAGTATCCTCTAAAGAAAACCAATGAGTTTTTAATCATTATAGACTCATGGATTTAAACATATTGCACACGTTCAAATTCACTTCAGTAATTTTATTTATTGACTTCAAATTATCTCATCTTTGGCCACTTTAAATTGGTTTCACAGCCTATGTGAATGATCTGGATAGCCTTGGACAAGATGACTAACTCTGCATATTAGGCACCACCCAGATCTAGAGAGCTGTTCCATTAGGTCCACTGGCAGTCCTAGAAGGGGAGCTGTGACCATTTCCAGGTTCTCTCCATTGTTTTCATTAGGTTTCTCCTCTGCTCAAATCTTCAACCTGCTTTTGAGACACAAACCCAGCTCCTCTACTTGGCCTTAGAGCCATGCCTAAATGGAATGAGCCACTTAATTTCCCACTCTTCCTGATGAGACCATCACCACTGCTTTCAAGCCTACCTTCTCCCTGACCCAACAGCCTGTTGTGCTCATTTCTGTCTTTGCCCATCTGGAATTCACTCTCAGTCTCTTTGTCCCTTCCTCAGAACCACTGGGTTGCATAACTTCAGGAAGTACCATTCATATGTGCACTTAGAAGCATGAAACACTTTCTCTCAGCATAAATCCTACCAATTGTCAAGACCCAGGTTGATTCCCAGCTCTATTAGGAAACCCCAAGAATAACCACACTCCCATTTACTTTCCCATCTCTGAACTGGTCAGTCACTATCATTTGGGTCCACTCATTTGGACAATTACTACCTTGAACAAGCAACTACTTGTTTAGGGAGTCCCAGTTCTGTCTCCCCAAGGGCAGAGACAAGTTGGAGTTCCTTTTACTGCTCCTTGATCTTTTTTTATTCTTGGCCTGCCACCTGTCTTTGTAAATAAAGTTTTTTTGGAACATAGCCATGCTCATTCCTTTATGTATTATCTATGGCTGCTTTCATGCTACAACAGCAGAGTTGAGTCATTAAGAAAGGGACATTATGGCCTACAAAGCTTAAAATATTTTCTACTAAAATATTTACTATTTGGCCCTTTACAGGAAAAGTCTGATGATTCCTGTTCTTTGTTAAGATAAAGGCAGTGGGATTTATGATGTGATGTTTAAAGTCCGAAACTCCCCTGCTGATCCCAAAGGTCAGCTTCCTTACTGGTAGTTTGCAGTCACCCTGGCTTGACTACATAAAGTCCCTACTGGGACTTCTGCTTTGAACTTCCTGGAGCTAAGATTCCTTGTACAGATTTTGGTGGCTTAATCTGGAGATAGAGCATGGTTCATGTGCAAATAAAGACCATGGGGAGCTTGTGCACAGGATATATCTTGGATCCCAATGCTTGCTTCAACTCTCTTAATTCACTGCATCCTGTTCCTTTAAATAAAAGCCTTACATGAGAATGCTCTGTGGAGCCTGGTGAGTCCTTTCAAATATCCAAATTTAGGAAATCTTTGCAATAGTACCTCATATTTATTTGAAGATTATTGGGCAATTACATATTTTAAAAAGCCCACCAAAATAGAAAAAAAAAAGGACTCAATATTGACATCAAGATGCTCAACCCTAGCTACATATTAGAGTTACCTGGGAACTTTAAAAACACTTCTGAACAGATCCCATCCCAGAGATATGTATTAAATGATCTGATGTGAAGCTCAGCTGTCTCCAGGCTCCTTGGATGATTCTAATATGCAGTCAGGATTAAACTCACTGACATATGGATCTCCTTATCACTAAGAAGGCTGAGGAATGAACTGCAAGGAATCAACTTTTCTTGACATTGCCCTTCCTTGCCTTGGGACCACTGGGAAAGGGTTGTCTCCAGATTGGTTTAAATCTATCACATTCAAATCAAGATTATTTTTACAAACTTTATAAGGCTTAACCAACAAGCTAAAAACCCTATTTGTTTTAGTTCAACAGAATTTCCCATCTTGGCAGTTACCTGCTCGACAATAGATGCCAGGCGTCCCAATGCCAGGCCACATTCATCTCCTCGAGTCACCACAGCACTTCCAAGCTTCACCACAATTCTCTTAGCATGTTTCAGCTCACTGCGGTGGGCAAAGGATTTGCCATGTGCACGGCTGAGGGGTACAGTGATAAAGGGGATGTTGCTCCAAGAACGAACATGTCTGATGGCTGAAGGTTGGATATAATCTGTAGCCCCCAAACAAAATGAAATACAAGAAAAAAAGTGAAATACACAATATGGCTTCTCAATAAAAATGTCCATATGCAATATCAACTAGTTTAGTCACCAAAAACAGCTTTAGTATTAACTGAGTAAAAACAATATATCAGAAGTTATATATACCTAGCATGTTCTTATTATAATATTGTGTGAGAATTTATATTCAATACACAGATTGCAGACACATTCAAACACTACTGGTTAGAGTATAAACTAAACAATCTTTCCTAAAGATATGTTAGCAAAATATATCAAAAGCCTTAAAAATGCTCACATTTTTTGAGACAGAAATTTCATATTCAGAAATTTATGAAATTCCATGTTCAGAGAAAGATTAATTAGCATTTTTAGAATTTTAATAACATATAAAAATGCTCATGATTTTGTAGTTTCACACACATGTCTAAATGCATAAAACCTGAAGAGAATAAATCAAAATATCAGTATTTCATCTCTTGATGGGATTATGGAGATTTTTTTATTGCTTTCTTTATTCTTTCTTACATTTCCAAATTTATATTGTAAAATGCATTGCTTTCGTGATCACAAAAATATGTGTGCTTTTAAATAAGTCACACCACTATAAAAAAGAGAGTCTGACTAGCAAAGACAGTAAAGAACAAAGTTATTGGTATGGATAATAAAATAATTATGACTAAACCACCTATAATTTTTTTCTCTGACATGGCAGCATGGATTCAGATGCTTAGAACAATAATAAAATAAACTAGAAATCTTTCTGAAGGGAAAGAAATGCTGAATTCAGATAGTTTCCTTCTATCCCTTCAGACATCTAACTCTAAGCACTCTTTCCTCAGTTATTTTTCTTGTGACACTCTACAAGATTTCTAAGGAGGCAAAAAATAATATTCTTGAGTAAAAGGCTGAAAAGTTACTTGAATAAAGCTCAAAGTAAGGCAGTAAAAGGTACATGTCAGGCAGCACCTCAATTCTCATGGGCCGAACTCCTCCTGCCCACCAATTACCCAGTCACCTTCTCTTATAAATTTACAAATCCCTGAGGTTTACCCAGGCACACTGCCACCAGTCAAAAGACTAATTTTCTCAGCCTTTCCTGCTCAACTAGGTATGGTCATGTGACTAAGTTCTGAGTATAAAAGATATATGTGAAAACATTATGTGGGACTTCTACGAATTTTCCTTACAAAGAAAAGAAGTGCTTCCTTCTTCTCTTCATCCATTCTGCTGCTTGGAACATACATAGCTAGAGCTCAAACAGCCTATTCTGATTACAAAAAAATATGTTAAGAACTACAAAATAACGAGAAAGCAGAAGCCTGGTTTCCTGAGATTTCACACAGCTACTATGGAAGGCGTGGATTGTCTACCTTCTTTTAGGACTGCCAAGTTTCTTTCAGGAGAAACAGAGGGAAATACATTTCTATACTATTTGTGCCACTATTATTTGAGTTTTCTGTTACATGTACCTAAGCTAATTGTCACTAATATAGAAGGAGAATGAGTGCACAAATTGGGTGAGAAGGGAGATGAAAAACTGGCTATAATGTCAGGGGATGATGGGTTGTTGTTCAACAAATGGACCTTCACTTGGTGGAGCTCCTTAATCTCAATAAGCAAGACAGATGGATAACCTAGGTCTCAACAGGACCAACAAATAGGTGCTTTTTCAAAAACAGCTATTTATGTGTCATTAACAGCAATTAATAAATAATAAATAATTTGAATGAATTTTTAAAAAATCACCCCAAACTACCTCTAGCCCATTTTATAACTGCACTATTACAGAGTAACTACCTGCATTTGAATCAACAATTATCATACACTTTTGCATTACAAATACATTTTTCAGAATATCTCCAGACCCACTGGAAAATGTCTTCATCCCTGGACCACTAAGTCCTTCCTTAACTAAATTCAAGCTTCTAATCTTATTCTCTACACTATAACAATGGTAGGCAAGGCAGATATAATCTTTCTCATAGACTGAAAGATCACTGTGTTCTGCTCCCTTCCTGCCTTCTTCAAACAAAAACCTTAGAAAAAACATTTTTAATGTAGAGGCAAAGAGTCCTTACTTCTCTATCTTTAATAACCACTTAAAAAGTGATTATGTTTCAGGTTAGTAGGATCCCAGAAAGATGTTACGGTCTTTTTTGATAGACTTGCATCCAGTTCCTGGCACAAAGATGCCCAATAAGAGCAAATCTGCATCATGTGGGGTAGAGCTAAGGCTTTGACACCCTTGCTTAATGTTCTGGTGAACAGTCTCTTCCTCCTGGGACCGTCCTAGAGATTAAAGAACTGATATGAAGGGTACAGAGTTGTTGTTGCTATGTTTCATGGAGAGCCACCTTTTAAAATTAGCTTTACTGATATAGGTATCTTGGTTAGTCTTGGGAGAGATTATCCTAAACAACGTCTACACCTAAGCCTAAATTTAAAAGCTAAATACATAATAGCTCTGATCTAGATGACCTGACAGAGAGAGGGATAGTAGAGGGAGAGACTCACTCCCCTAGTGTTTGGACCTGGAATCATCAGTGGCTGCACCCAAGTATCACATATCCCTTTGACAGCTGTCAGGGAGAGGCTTGCTGGCCATTTTTCTTTCCTGTCCTATTCTGATAAGCATGACTGGGGCAGCCTGGGAGGGCATTTCAAGGGCACAAATAGTGGCCAGCATGACAGTCTAGGTGATCAAATGACATAAACCAATCAGAATCCAGCAGTCCAGGCTAGCATGAACGCGACTTCTGACCCACAGTCTGTATCAGCAGACAACAGTTACATGGCTCAGTGCCAGGCAGACAAGGGTCATTCTGGCAACTGGGTCACAGCAGTGGATCAGGGCTGGCAAGGTTCAAGTAGAGGTCACAAGTATTAACAAGATTTAAAGCAGATAAAAATTTAGGTCAAGTGGGTTCTAGCACCAAGGAGAGTTCCATGGGATCCAAGTTTTTCTGGTTTCCTTATGAATAATGCCTTTTACTCTCCCACACTGAGCCTACCTTTCTTGAGGAACTTTTTATGTTTACAGTAAATCACACTTTTCAGAATCCATACTGGGAATGAGAAAACCTTGACTACTTAGGAAAAATTCAAGCCTTCTGGATGAGTAAACTTTTCCCTTCTTCAAAGAAACCATTAAGCTCTAAATACCAAAGAAAAGATGTCTCTTCCTAGTAGGTTCAAGTGGATACTGGTGTGTGTGTGCATACATGTGTAGTGGGGTTAGGAGAAGGGTTTTATGTACTCCTCAAGAGTGCAGGGATCACAGTGCCAGGGATCATACTCTAAGGGAGGAGAAGCCCTTTATACCTTTACCACTAGCACCCTGACGCTCAGGAAAAAGGTTACCGTTCAGGTCCGAATGACAAGGGACCCTGACATGATTTCCATCTCTTTTCCTGGTCTTCTACATCCTATGTTTATCTCCCTATCGTTCTCATTTTGCCTTTCTTATTTATTTTCTGCTTATCATGGTAAGTGAATACAAGGCTCCGGGTTCTAGAACAATCTGAATATAAAATCTAAAAATGTAGGGACATGATAAAAAAGCACCTCCTTCTGTGAACAAGGTTAACAAGAATAAATAATACTATCAACAATAAAAATATTGAAGTGAATCCTCTTATACATGAGGAGCCATGCTAAAGGTTTGTAACCCTTATACAGAGGCAGAGTGGTATAAGACAAGTGTAGGCTCTGGAGCCAGATGGTCCAGGTTGGCATCTCAACTCCTCAGTTTCTTTGCTGTTTCCTTACCTAAGGTTACCTTTCATAAGGCTGTTGTACGGGATGAAATGAGTTAATGCATGAACAGTGCTTGGCACAAAGTAAACATTCAATAAAATATTGCTTGTATTGTAAAAAAGTGTTATATTTCCATTATCATCCTAATTCTCACAACAGCTTCATGAGTTAGGGATTATTATGAGGTAGTTATTATTATTCCACATTTTACAAATAAGGTAATTGGAGCCTAGTGAAGTTGAGTAACTTGCCAATATTATCAGACAGCAAAAACGGCAAAATATTTTGCAGCTTTTCCCATCAAGAGGAGGAATCTATTTTCCCACCCCTAGAATCTGGCTTGGCCCTGTGACTTGCTTTGACAGATATAGTGTAGCAGAAGCAAACTATAAATTCTGAGCTTAGGCCTCAAGAGGCCTTGTAGCTTTCTTGCATGCTACTCTAGGAAACTCTGAATCATGTAAAGAAACTAAGGATATTGTGAATTGCTGAGTGTATATGTTGGGAATGTTTGCGTTCCTTGTAATTTTTTTTTAATTAATAAAAAATTAAAAAAAAAAAAAAGAAACTAAGGACATTTACTTATGACAGTAAACTGGGGGATGAGAGACCATGTGGAATAGAAATAATCCATTAACCCTGCAGGGACCACTACCCCTATCCCACAAACCAGTCCTGAGTCAATGTGAGAGTTCAAACAGGCACAGAACCATTGTGCAGCTGTACCGAGTCCACAATGCCAACATAAAGAATTGTGACCTAAATAGACAGTTGTTTTATATTACTATGTTACTTAGCCAGTAAGTAGAGGAACTAGTTTTTAAACCCAGGGAGCCTGGCTCCAGACCCTGAACTTTTAATCCTCACACTTTATTTCTTCTTTGCACAAGGAGAAAATGGAAGTTTTCTTGCAGTCCCGGAAATAGATTACTGATAGGATTTAAGCCATTAAGAATATAGTCAACTTAAAATATTATAAGCAGTGCTTTAAACAAACTATACTCGAGCACTGGGCAGCCACAGGCAAAAAAAAACTAAAGCTCACCACATTATACAAAAATTAACTCAAATGGATCACCGACTAAAATGTACAACGTAAAACTTTAATTTAACTCTCAGAAAAAAACAGAGAGAAGATCTTCAGGATCAAGGGCTATGCAAAGAGTTCTTAGACTGGACATACTTAAAGTACAATCCATAAAAGGAAAAACTGTTAAATTGGACCTCATCAAAATTAAAAAATTTGCTTTGTTGAAGACCCTGTTAAGAGGGTAAAACAACAAGCTACAAACTAGGAGTAAATATTTTCAAACCACATACCCATCAGACGATTATTATCTAGAAGGCACAAAGAACTCTTAAAACTCAATAGCAAAAAAAAATTCAATTAAATATTAGCAAAAAATTAAAAAAACATGAACAGACATTACACTGAAAAGGATATGAAAATGGCAAAAAAAACACATCAACATCATTAGCGACTAGGGAAAAGCGATGAAGTATTGCCGCACACATATCAGAATAGCTAAAATTTTAAAAGATGACACCACCAAATGCTGATGAGGATGCTGAGAAGTACAGATACAGTGCTGGTGGGAATGTAAAATGGTTTAGGCACTCTATAAAACAGTTTGGAAGTTTCTTATAAAATCAAACAATGAACTATCGTAAATACAACCCAGCTACTGCACTCTTAAACAGGTATCCCGGAGAAATGAAAACTAAACGTTCATACAGAAACCTGTACATGAACGTTCATAGCAGCCTTATTCAGAATAACACAAGAACGGAAACAACCCAGATGCTTTTCAATGGGTGAATGGTTACACTGTGGCATATCCATGCCATTAACTGTTACTCAGTAATAAAAAGGAATTAACTATTTGACATATGTAACAACTTGAATTTTCAGAGAATTATGCTGAATGGAAGAAAAAAAACAAAACACAACAATCCTAAACGGTTACATACTACATGATCACATTTATATAACATTCCTGAAATGACAAAATTTAAAAAATGGAGAACAGATTAGTGGTTGCCAGAGGTTAGGATTGGGGGAGTGTAGGTGTGGCAATAAAAGGGAAACTTGAAGGATCCTTCTGGTGATGGAAATGTTCTGTATTTTTCTTGATTCTGTCAATGCCAGTATACTGGTTTTGATATTTTCTCTATATTATTTCTCATAACTGCAAGTGAATTTTTAATTATCTCAAAATAAAAAGTTTAATTACAAAATAATGAACAAAAACAGCCTGTAAAAAATTTTGGAAGGGATGAATATAAGTAACATTTTATTTAGAAACACAAACACTTGGAATTTTCACCAATAACCTGCCTTCTGGCTAACCATCTTTGTCTAGTTCCACCAAACTATAGTTTTTGTCTTCTTTAAAATGCTGAAACACACTTCAACTACCAAACTTCCCTATTCTTCAAAATTTCCTACGGTACATACGAGATCTGGAGACAGCTGTGTTCTGGACCCAGGGCAGCACACGCTGGTTGAAGGGCTGGAACCCAGAGCGGTAAACTTGACTCAGCATACTGAGGTGTTATCACTGATCAAAAGTACCTGCAAAATGTGTTTTAAAAAATTAATAATAAAATAATGAGACAATTCACTTTCTTTTCCTTCATTTCTGCATACTCTCAAGTAAAATCTGACTGTCCTGCTCCAAACTCTTGTTTTACAGCCTCACTTCCAATTACAGAAAATAGAGAAAACACATAGGGCTCCCTCTAGTCCAGGTCCTAACCCTAGTATTTCTCTTCCAAGGACCTCCTTAGTTTTTATGTATGCAATGATTTAGGACTAGGAATATTTTGAGAGACAAGGTTTTTTTTTTTTTTTTTTTTACAGTACAATGTTTAATACTGTTCTAGTTTGTTAGCTGCCGGAATGCAATATACCACAAATGGAATGGCTTTTTAAGAAGGGGAATTTAATAAGTTGCTAGTTTACAGTTCTAAGGCTGAGAAAATGTCCCAATTAAAACAAGTCTATAGAAATGTCCAATCTAAGGCATCCATCCAGGGAAAGATACCTTGGTTCAAGAAGGCCGATGAAGTTTAGGGTTTCTCTCTCAAGTGAGAAGGGCACACGGCGAACATGGCAGCATCTGCTGGCTTTCTCGTGGCTCTACAAAAAGGGGCTCTCTCCAAAATGTTTTCCTCTTTTAAAGGATTCCAGCAAGCAACTCTACCTTCAGTGGGTGGAGACACACCTCCATGGAAATCATCCAATCAAAAGTTACCACCCACAATTGGGTGGGTCAAATCTTCATGGAAACAATCAAAATGCTCCCGCCCAGCAATACTGAATAAGGATCAAAGGGCATGGCTTTTCTGGAGTCCACCACAGATTCAGACCAGCACATTCCACCCTTTGGACCCAAAAAGACATGCTCTTTCCAAATACAAAATACATTCATTCCATAACAATATCAGAAAACCTTAAACCTTTCAGTAGCAATACAAATGAAGTACCAAATTAGAGACAGTATAAAATCTCATCAAGTCAGTTACAGGCATGGTCTGTCCTAAGGCAAAATTCTCTCCATTTGCTCTGGACCTTTGAAAACTCATAACAACTTATTTGCTGCCAACATACAAAGGAGGAACATTCATAGGATACATATATACATTTCCATAGGGAGGAAGGAACACAGGGGTCACCTGACCCATACAGTTTCGAAAACCTGCAGGGCAAAGTCCATTAGATTTCAAAGTCTGAGCGTTATTTATCTCGGGGCTTCTGAAAGCAGCAGTCCCACCCTTTCCAAGGGCCTAAGCAGAGGCCTGCCTCTCTTCGAATACAACCTTGGGGGACATTGGGGAGACCACCTGTTTCTAGGCTCCACCCTCTCCAAGAATCGGGGCTGCACCCAGGCTCTCTGCCATCTCCGGGGCACACACTCAACCCCTCCATGTGGTGGCAGCCAGGCTCTCCCCAAACCCCAAGGAATGTGCTTCACCCTCTCCAAGGCCTGAGGCGGCATGACTCTTACACTGCAACGAAGTGGGAAGGCCCATTCTCTGCCTTCAGGGCAAACTCACCCACTCCACAGGCTTGGGTGGGTCCGCTCTCCTGGCCTGAGGCTTCTTGACTTCAGACCTCAGCCTCCATGGTTTTGCCTCTGAGGTTATTTTTCCTCCAATGTGTCCCTTCTTTGAAACCCCCAGTCCAGACCGGTAGCGGTTCTGTTTATACAGGTCCCACAACACTCACTGGCTTTCTGTGCAGTAGCCTCAGATCATGCCCATCAGACATAAGGAGTTTCCGCAAATCCTTCCTGGATAACTCCATGTCCAATCCTGGCTTTCTCTGAAATGACTGGCTCCACACTTGGCCAAGTCCTCATGTGGGGCACTGTTATCTGGTATCTCCCTTCCAGGAGGCCCAGAATTCTCCAGAACATCAACTTCTGGTTTCTTTGCACCCAAGAGTTCAATTCTCAGCTTATGTCTTTCCTGTTGCATTTCACTATAAGCTGTGAGGAGAAACCAGGCTGCACTTTCGACAGTTTATTTGGAGATCTCTTCTGCTAAATATCCAAGTTCATGGCTTTTAAAATCTGCCTTCCAGCCAAAGCCACTAGTCAATTTTGCCAGATTATCTGCCATTTAAAAACAAGGATCGCCTTCCTTCCAGTTTGCGATAACACGTGCCTCATTTCTGTCTAAGGCCTCATCAGAGGTATCTTTAGAGTCCACATTTCTAGCAACCGTCTCTTCAAAGCATTTTAGGCCTTCTCTACCAGGCTTCTCACAACTATTCCAGATTCTTCCCCTCATCCATTTAAAGAGCCGTTCCAACATGTTTGGTATCTGCAAACTGCAGCAGCAGCACCCCACTCTCCAGTACCAAAATCTGTTCTAGTTTGTTAGATGCCAGAATGCAATATACCACAAATGGAATGGCTTTTTAAAAAGGGGAATTTAATAAGTTGCTAGTTTACAATTCTAAGGCTGGGAAAAATGTCCCAATTAAAACAAGTCTATAGAAATGTCCAATCTAAGGCATCCATCCAGGGAAATATACCTTGGTTCAAGAAGGCCGATGAAGTTGAGGGTTTCTCTCTCAAGTGAGAATGGCATATGGTGAACATGGCAGCATCTACTGGCTTTCTCATGGCTCTACAAAAAGGGGCTCCCTCCAAAATGTTTTCCTTTTTTTAAAGGATTCCAGCAAGCAACTCCACCTTCAGTGGGTGGAGACACACCTCCATGAAAATCATCCAACCAAAAGTTACCACCCACAATTGGGTGGGTCACATCTTCATTGAAACAATCAAAATGCTCCCACCGAGCAGTAATGAATGAGGATCAAAGGGCATGGCTTTTCTGGGGTCCACCACAGATTCAGACCAGCACATATACTGATACTAAATCTTCCCTACAATTCCTATGTCATTAGGGGTCTACTACAGATCAACAACAGATCCAACATCCAATAAGCAGCCATCTCTGCCTTCCGACCAGCAGAACCCTGTAACCCACAGGGTTCTGAAAGTTTGATCTTTGCCAGCCACAAGAAGAGGGAGGAAAGGCCAGAGGCTGCTGCTATGGCTTTCTTTCTCTTTCTCCTGAGGAATCTAAAGCTTACTCATGTGCCCTGGGAGGGAGGGATGGGGTGGCAATGCCTCCAAATGGTTGGTCATTTGAAAAGTTGTGGGCACTTCAAGTAGAAGATGAATAAGCACCTGAAAAGATGATGGTTATGGGCATTTCCCCCTTTCTGGTCAAACTTGAGGCTTTAGATATAGAAGAGTTTGTTCTACAAAATAAGTAGGGGACTCCTTCCTACATATGCACAGGATAAGCCAATCATTATTGCAGATCTTATGCTACTGGGCCATTTCTGTTTTCACAAGATAAGAAAAAATACTGTGCCTTCTTTACTTGTGGGCCTTTTAACTTTTGTTCTGTGGATTGGTGGATATAGTCCAACTTTCTTGAATGTGCTTCAAAACACCAGTTTTTAGCCCCACAGTGAAAAGAAACAAGGAGTGGTATGTATTCCTCTATAATTTATACTGCACTAAGGCAAAGAGACAAGAGATTAGTAGGATACATCTCTTGTAAAAGACATGGCATCCAATGCACAATAAAAAGCATTAACTGCTATCTTTGCTGATTTCAATGTTTGCAACAGTCTGCAGGGTCCCAAGAAAAAAAATTATTTAACATTGAAGCATGATATGAACCAGTGGTCTATGTTTGCTGCTCACATAAATTCCTTCAATAACTGTTGCTAAACAACAGTTACTGAATTCTTCAAAAACACCAATAGAGAAGCCAAAAAGGGTAAAATAATCAAATAGTGACAAAAAAATTTTGTAGTTTTACTCCTTTCATGAAATCTTCCCCATCAACCCTAGCCTTCAAAGTTAGATATAAACCTACAGGGTAGCTTTTAACCAGTTCATATGTCACTGCTGCTTTTCCCCAACTGGATTATAAACTTCCCATGACAGCATGCTAAAGGGGAAACATTGTCTTCAGAGTTATACAGACTTGGCTTTGAGCTCTGCATCTGCAAGCTGTGTGCCTTGAGGCATGTTAATCTTTCTAAACCTGTATCCTAATTTGTAAATAGGGAATATAGCAATCGAGATGTCATGGATTACTGTGAGAAATGAGATAATGCATGTGAAGTGCCTGGGCATAAGAGATGCTCAGTAACTCTTACTGTCTTTTAGACACTAATGACAGCCTCTTTTCATTTTGTTCAGAACTTGGTAGAGGCACTACAAATTCAATAAATACTCACTGATGGATAGAATCACAAGTTATATTGATTGTGTAACCCTCTCTTATTTAAGAGTCATTGAAAACTCAGAATATTTGTCATTAGTTAGGGAGTTAAGACTGACCTAGAAACCAGGGCTCTTGGCTTCTCTACCACACTGCCTCTGATCAATCCTGGGAGGTGAAGTACATTTCCTCATTGCAATGGATGGTTCATCCTGCCAGAGTGCCCTCAAAAAGTAGACAGCTGATTCCATGGAGCAAAGGGTGTGTATGTGTCTAGACTCAATGTCACCAACTGAAAAAAATTTCCATGTTTTGACTCTGAGCATTTCTCAACTACCTCTTTACACGTTCCAAACAGAGAACACTTATCTAACTGATGTGGACAGAGAACTGAACTTCAGTCTCAGCAGACTTCTCCCAGAGTTTCATGCTTGGGATAAGGCTCACCACTGAACAAAGACAAAGGCCTGATAATAAATCTCACTACCTCAGAGATGAGGGGGGCAATGATGGGGGTAGGGGAGGCCTGTGTGAGCCCTGATGTGCCAGGATCACATATCAATATTTCTAAATTTATAAAGATCTGTTTTGTGCCCTAGCATATGTTCTATCCTGGAGAATGTTCCATGAGAGAAGAATGTATAGCCTGGTGTGCTGGGGTGTAATGACCTACAGATGTTTGTTAGGTCTAATTCATTTATCAAGTTGCTTATCTTTACTTACTTGTTGATCTTCTGTTTGGATGGTCTATTTATTGAGGAGAGTGGTGTTTTGAAGTCTCCTACTATTATTGTCAAAACATCTATCACTCCCTTCAGTTCTGCCAATGTCCGTCTCATGTACTTTGGAGTTCCTTGAGCTCCAAATGTTTATTGGGAGCATAAACATTTATAAGTGTTATTCCTTCTTGGTGAATTGTCCCTTTTATTAATATATTGCAATAACACTATATATCATTGTCTCTTACGATTTCTTTACATTAAAGTCTATTTTGTCTGATATTAGTATAGCTACTCCTGCTTTCTTATGGTTACAACTTGCATGGAACATCTTTTTCCCTCCTTCCCCTGCTGCTGCGCTGAGGGAGAGGAAAGGAAAGAGATGGTTTTGATGAGAGGATAACGAATGCTTAGGCAGGCGGCGGGAAACTGAATACACAGACACCTGAAAGTCAGCGTGAGACCAGTCAATGGCACCACCAATGCGGGTGCACTGGAAAGTAGTTCCGGATTTCCAGATTGAGAAGAGGCCCTCAGCATCTCCAAGATTAAACCTGGGCCAATTCTTCCGTTTGGGTGTAACCACGGTGGTCAGGGAAATAGGGTGCCCGAAGGCCCCGGGGCCTCCTTGGCCCAGCATATGGAACTGCGTCGGGACCCTGCAGCGCCCTCTGGGTGGCCCAGCCCAGCCTCCATCCCCCGGCCCGCCCCACGCCCGCTCGCTGGCCCCGAACCCCGAAATGCCCGGCACCTGCCCGGGCCGCGCCCCCGCAACCTCCTCCACCCCACACGGTTGCCCGGGCCCTGGTGCGCACGCCCCTCCAACGCTGCCCCTCCAGAGACGTGAGGACCGCAGCTCACGTACCTGCCTTACCACCGCCGCCTTCGCGTCCTGGCCCTGTGACTACGATCTACTGGCCCCGTCGCCCTTCCTTCTTTTCACGCGGGCCGATTCGCGGTGCCCGCTCACGCTTCTTTCTTCAGTCCACGTCCCCCAAGATGGACGTTACGTCAGCGGCGCTGGAGTAAACCGGTCCGCGGGGCCTCCGTTGTTGACGTAGGGCGAGGGGCGGGCTGAGAATTGCACGGCGGCAACGGCGTAGGCGCCTTTCGAGAATAGGGTCCGCGCTCCACGTGGCGAGCCCCGCCCGCCGCCCGCGGGGGTAGGCGCTGCGGAGGCGGCGCTCGAGTTCTCCGGGGTGAAGGTCCACATCCCGGGAGGAGGGAACCAAGGCAGGAGAGAGCGACGTCAGGCTTTCCAGAAAGGTAGAAAAGGTTCGTGGTGCCCTTAGCTCGTGATGGTGTGTTTGTCCTTGCTGATCGTCTGTATCCCGGGAACAACTCGGAAATAGGTGACCGATTCCCATACATTAACGGAGCCCCTACTCCGGCCAAAGTTATGCTGTTTAAATGGGGGATATTTTGGTACAGCGATCAAATTATTTGCTGTGGCGGCTTCCTCAAGGGTTCCAGCCCAACTTTGGTTCAGCAAAGGCAATGGTATAAGTATCGCATTGCATTTTTAAATCACTGTATTTAATGTCTGATCATTGGAACTATTCCAAAGGTGAACGCAGACCCATCCTTAAAATCAGAGCATTGATTTTCTCTATTTTCCTACAAGGGCAAGTTCCTGAATAGGCATAGATACAGTAAGGGGCCAGTCTGATTGGAGGTCAGTGACAGGAAGGCATCACTCTTTCTATTTTGTGTATCTATTCATTTTCATTCTTTAAACATTGGCTACTTTATGTAATAGGGGTTCCCTAGGTCTGGATAAAGACATTGTCCCCTTCCTAGATGAGCTCACAGCCTCATGGGAAGGACAGATATCTGAATCAATAATTATGACAGCGTGTGATAAATGCTAGAGGAGGGGTGTCCGGGGAATCAGGGAAGGATCAAAAAGAATTGACCTCCGAATTGTGCTTTGAAGGACAAGGAGTAAGTAGTTCACCTTAGAAGAGGAGAGGGAACAGGGTCATATGAGGAAAAGGGGATGGAATAAGCATGAGACACTATTGAGTAGAGGCTGCATGTGGGACGTGACAGGAGAAATGTCTAGTGGGCAGGAGGCCTAGCAAAAGGGCTTCTCGTGCCATGCTGGAGTTTTTTTTTTAAGAGCTGTTGTAGGTTTATAGAAAAATTGTGCAGAAAATACAGAGTTCCTGTATACCACTCCCTTACACACGCAGTTTTCCCTATTACTATCAATTTGCATTAATGTGGTACTTTTGTTACAATTGAAATAATATTATTATAATTATCCTATTAACTAGAGCCCATCATTTACATTAGGGTTCACTCTTTGTGTTGTATAGTTGTATTTTTTTTCCTGTTAATTTATATACACCCTGAAATTTCCCATTTTATTGATTTTCAGATATGTAAGTCAGTGGTATTACATTCACAATGCTGTGCCTCCATCACTATCATCCATTTCCAAAATTTTTCCATCACTCCAAACAAAAACTCCCCTATTCACCACCTGGCCCATGTTAACCCGTATTCTGGTTTCTAATATTATTATTTCATGTGAGATTATACAATATTTGTCTTATTGTGTCTGGCTTTTTTCACTCAACACATCTTCAGAGTTCACCGATATTGTGGCATGTGTCAAATTCATTCTTTTTTATGTCTGAATAATAGTCCATTGTTTGCATATGTCATGTTTTGTTTGTCCATTTATCTGTGGATGGATGCTTGGGTTGGTTCTATTTTTTTGACAATTGTGAATAATGCCACTATGAACATTGGTGTGCAAAAATCTGTTTCAGTCCCTGCTTTCAGTTCTTTTGGGTATGTACCTAAAAGTGAGATTGCCAGGTCATATGGTAATTCTGTACTGAACTTTCTGAGGAATTGTCAAAGTCTTCCACAAAGCACCATTTTACATTCCCACCAACAATGTAGGAGGGATCCTATTTCTCCACATCTTCTCCAACACTTGTTATTTTCTGTTTGTTTAATAGTAGCCATTCTAGTGGGTATGAAATGGTGTCTTGTGGTTTTCATTTGCATTTTCCTGACAGTTAATGACACTGAGCATCTTTTTCATGTATTTGTTGTTTGTTTATTTATCTTCTTTGGAAAACATCTATTCAAGTCTTTTTCCCATTTTTAAATTGGGTTGCTTGTCTTTTTTGTTCATGCTGAAGATTTTGAATTTTATAATCCTCATAGACAGAGAGCCATGACTTTTAAAGCACTGGCATGTTATGATCAGATTTATGTGTCAAAAAGATCACTTCATTTGCAATGAAGAGGAGTGGAAACAGGAATAAAAAGGAGAGCTGGAAGTAGAGAGGTCAGATAATCTATTGCAGGGGCCCAGGTAAGAAACAATGGCTGGAAAAAGGCTGCAGCAGGGGGAATGAGGAATGTAAAGTAAGAACAGACAGCACTTACTACTTGAAAGTGGAAAGGTAAGGGAAGAGGAGAATGGGTACTTCTGAATCTGATGGTGCAGCAGTGCAGTGAGATAGGAAATAAATGAGGGCATTTATTCTTTTGAGTGAAGGATGAGAGCATGGAACTTATATTAGGTTTTAAGCACTTTGGGTTTGAAATAGGGTACCAGATATAAAATAAATAAATTTGCCTTCAAGTAAGTGATGTCTAGTGCTTCTGCTTTTCCTTTAAGATTCTCATCATGTGCTTAGAACAAATTAGATACCTGTGGATGTTAGCTAGAGCCTAAGAGATGGGGGCCTTCTCCACTTGAGGAGGCATGTCCTGGTTCTTCTCTTAACCCCCGTAACCATCTTATACTTACTGCTCCTCTACCTTCCCTCCTACAATATAAACTCCTGATAACAGGGAAGTATATTCCTGGAACATAACAGACACAATAAATATTTGAGGAATTAATGAATTTAATTTCTTTGGGGTTTAGTTTCCTCAAACACAAAATGGCGTTAAAAACACTGCCCTTGTCTATCCTATATGGTTTTTAAAAAGGATCATATATGAAAATCCTTAAACAATGTACAAATGTCTATTTTATTACTTCTATTTTAATTTTTATTACTATTTTATTATTAATATTCTATTCCACCAATAAAGAGAAAGGAGTAAGATATGTGAGCATGAGTTGGAAAAAAACAAATACAAGAAATATGAGCTAGTTTGCTTCTCCACAAAAATCAAGAAAATAATTCAGCCATAGGCTCTTTCTTGCATATGATAAAAAGTGATTTGTTTGATTAGTGTGATTTTTGTTTCAGCAAATGGAAATAGAACCAGATATGACCAGAAAGTCAGATATGAAGTAGACTATTTAGAATTGGTGTGTAAGTTTGCAGGATTAAGAACTCTTTAGATTTCATAGAGTCCTAGGCTTTAAGTTATCTTAATCTCCAGTAGTTTAATTGTAAAGAACAGAAACTCATTCAAACAAAGTAATTTACTGGAAGAAGTAACTTATAGTCTCCAAGGGCAGGAGGTGAAGTTAGATCTTACAAGGAACAGGCACAAGGAGCCGGAAAGTTAGGGACCAAGGCTATCCTCCATCTCTGGGTCTCTCATTTACACTTCTCTGCACATTTGTTTTGCATTCCTTCCTTTTCTTTTGGGATAGATACATTAATACAGCATTAATGACCATTTGGTGGACAGTGGGCTTCCTCAGCCCTAAAAAATCCTTCCAGTTAGTGCCCATTCATGACTGACTTCTAGTCTTGGTCCCAGCTCCAAATTCCTGGGATAGAAAATCTTACTGGTCTAACTTAGTTCAGGACTTCATTCTCAGTCCAGTTATTTGTGGCAAGGAGAGGAGGTTCATGGATGTACCGTGAACCTGGATAGGCACACACCTTCAGTACAGTTCTGAGTGATGGGAGTTCTTGGAGAAAAGGGAGTAAGCTAGCCAGGTGGGCACACTAATAACAGGACAAACATTCAAGTGAAACCAGTTTCAGCCACACGATACAACCTTACTTTATAGTTTTCACAAACCAGGCTGCACATCAGAATCAGAATCAGAATCAGAATTCTTTATAAGAAGGCTTTACGAAAATAGAGATCCTGAGTCCCTACCTCCCATGCTACCACACCCCTCCTCTTTCCTGCTCTAACCAGTGAATTTCAGTCTCCACGGGCAGGGCTCAGTAATCAGTATTTTTATAAAGCACCCCAGAAGATTATGATGTGACTGGCAATTGGGAACCACTGCTTTAAAAGTCAGACGCAGAATTCTAATCAGATACAGCAATAGAAAAGGCAAGTTACTCATAAATATAAATATTCCTACATATAATAAACGGCAGTTAATTTTAGATAACAAATATTTTCTTTAAAATATAAATATCAAATATAAAATATATAAATGTCTTTTTCTCTGATTAGAAAAATCAGAGATGCCTGTTATTAAAAAAAAATCAGTCTCCTTTTTTGGCACATGGCCTTCCAGACTTTTTGTTTGCCTCAGTACACATGTATAAATATTTTTTTTCATTAAAATAAGATCACAGAGTATATGCACTATTTTGTATAATCTACTACTTTGAAAATCATTGCTGTTTTGTTCACTTAAAAATAGATCATGCACAGAAAAGAAAAATATATATTTCTTCTAGCCTCCAGTGTCTTAGAGCAGCTAGAAGAAAAAATTTGAAATAGTGGAATGGTAACCCATAACAAGCTCTGAAATCTGTTCTGTAAGTACTTGTTGAAGTGTACTTTGAAAATCATTGCTTTTTCTTTCTTTTCTTTATATAGATGTTATATTTAACAATAAAAAACCATTAAAAATAGATCATAAATCTATTTCTATGGCAATAAATAGAAGACTACACAATTTTTAGTGGCTGTGTAATATGGATGTGCTATAATTTACTTAACTAACCCTCTTATTGTTGGGCATTTTTTCCTTGGATAGTATCTTATAAGTGGAATTGATGGGTCAAAGTTAAAGAACATTTTTAATGCTTTTGATGCATATTATCAAATAGCTACCTGCCCTTCACTGCAAGTTTCTACCAGTTTACATTCCCACTAAGAGTACATGAGTACCTGTTTCTCACACATGCAGCAGGCCAGCAAGGGTTTTATTTCATTCTATCCAAATTGTACATACTCTTATACAGTAAAACTTGCTCATTAAACTTAATACTTGATTACAATAGAGATCTGTATTGCAGGTCAAATGCCTGATAACTTACCTATATAGATAACGGGATAGAACTAAGAGGAATGCATTGTTCTATAGGTATATTTTTAAAATGTCAAAGGAAACTAAGTAGAAAACTTAATGTGTAATCATTAAAATGCAAAAGATAATCATTTGAAAGTCTGTCCAAAGAGTGACTGGAGATAGATAAGATGACCACAAAATCTTATCTAAATATGTTAAACAACCTTGTAATTGCAAAGGGGGCTCACAGGCTAGCCAGATGGGCAAAGGTAGAGAGGAAGAGAACAACTGAGATATTCCTGCCTTGGAAGAGGCCATTTCTGGTATAAGATCTCTATATACTACAGTTTAGAAGTCCTAGCAGAAAAAATAAGGCATAGAGACCACAAGATACCCTTGTAGACCCCTAAGGACTGCTAAAAAAAAAAAAAAAAAAAAAAGGCGAAGATATGGAGAAATTGCAGCCTCTTTGTAAAGCAGTTTGGTAGTTCCTCAAAAAATTAATAATGGAGTTACTGTTTCTATTAATTCCCAAGAGAAGTGAAATTATATCTCCCCACAGAAACCTGTACTTGAGTCTTCATAGTAGAAATATTCATAATAGCCCAAAGTAGAAACAACCTGAAGAATAATCAAAATTATTAATTTATACAAAATTATTCTTTTAATTGGCAATGAAAACGAATGAAGTAGTGATACACACTACATGGAAGAACCTTGAAAACATTGGGCTAAGTGAAAGAAGTCAGACACAGAAGGCCACATATTGTATAATTCCATTTATATGAAATGTCCAGAATAGATAATATCCATAGAAACAGCAAGTTTCTGTGTAGTTCCCAGGGGTTGAGGGAGTTAATAGGGGGGAATGGGGGGTGACTGATAATGGATTTTTTGTGTGTGTGTGATGATAGAAATATCTTGGAATTAGATGGCTGCACAACTTTGTGAATATACTAAAAATCACAGCTGTATACTTGAAGAGGGTGAGTTGTATGGTATGTGAAATGTATCTCAATAAAGCTGTTGTTATTTTTTAAAAGGCACAGAATAGTCTCATAACACCTAGACATGGGGAAAAGGACTTGAATAAAGGAGTAGGGGTGTAGGATTCTAAAAAGGTTTGCTGTTGGGAGGAGACATTCATTCTCCTCCCCATAACCTAGCGTGAGTGGGTTATTTCCACTTAAGAATCCAAAACCTGAAGAATCTAGAGACTCAAATAGCTTTGTGGTCAATTTTAGCATAATCCCTTTGGTGGTAGTGTTGCTGGCTAAACATTGTCTGTGTAATGAACTCTGGTAGGACATCCAGCTTCCCACCTCCTGATTCCTAACTGTAGGCTTGTGCTCCCTTATACAGAAGCACCTGCTCACTTCTTCCTGGTTTAGTAATAAATATTACAAGAACTTTTCCACTCCTTCAAGAGAAATGGGTTACTTCCCAGATGATTTGGAATTGGGCAAAATGATAATCCAGTCAGAGATGGTGTTCACAATTAATACTTTCTGCTCATGAAGGATTTATGATATTAAGTGTACACTTTATTTAAAGGACGTTTTAGATTCAGAGCATTAATATGCAATGGAGAAAACCAGACGATCTCCTAATTTTCTCTGCCTCACTTTCAAGTCCCCATATAATGACTTACCCTGTGCATACCATCTTAGTTTCTATTTTATTCATTCAGTGCTTTCTACTAGTCAGTTCAATTTCCCAACCCTTCAGTCCAAATTAACCTTTGTTCAGGCCATCCTTGGCTCCTGGGCTCATCTGCTTCCTCCCTCTCCTAATCCTATCCATCTCACCACGTTCAGCTTCAATCCTACCACCTCTTCAGAATATGCCTTTCATTAGTTTGGGCCACAATGATTGTCCATTTCTCTGAATAAACGTAATAATACCACTTTCTTCTTATTCTACTATGTCACATGCCAATCTTCCCCTACTAAATGGCTAGCAGGCTGAAGGGCTATACCTTACAATTCTGTATTTCACAAACAGTAGGTGACTTTTGGTGAAGTTAAATTACATTCTGTTCTTTATAAAAGGGATTTAAAATTTTAAAGAAATTAGAAGTATTTAATAACATTATCAAAGTTTTACTTTAATTACAATGATAGCATAATTCTGCTCTACGCCTGAACCTTATACTGCTTGCTTTTCAAGTTTTCCATCATAATTCCCAACCAATTCCTCTTTATCCAGGAATGATTAATAGGAAACTACCTATTTAAGTCATATCCTCTGCAAGTCAAAATTTCTGAATTGGCCAGGCAGGCAAGGACCAACCATGTCTGCACGTTCTACCTTTTGTTGAAATGAAAAATTCATGCTGAGCTCACTATCAATGCCAGTGCCACAAAACTGGGTTTTCAGAGTGTATTTCCCAGGAATAGAACCCAAGTCCCCTGATTTGAATGTGATTATGCTATTTATGAATATTCTTTCCTTTTTTTTTTTAACCACACACATAGTAAAATAATCACAAGTCCGATGACCACAGGTAACTTCTGCTATGCCACTGGAATTAGTACTACCAAGCTCTCCATCAGTTTTATTTCTCACCACAATGGAAGGAAGGAAACAGCGGAAATGAGTGGTAAAGTCATTTGTAAGTAAAACAGATGGCTAGGATTTCCCTCTGCATTTATTTTAGAAACTGAGTAGAAAGAACTGCTTTTCCCACTCATCCTTGGGCAAAAGGTGTGGCCCAAGGGAGTAGGGAGGATGCAGACAAAATATACGGCTAGCAGTTTTCTATTCTGAACAGCCAGCTCCTTTCAAGTCCAGAAGGCAGCTATTCCTGAGTTCACCCAGATGACAGCATGAGAGGCCTCCTTTTCCTGCTGGGCCTGAGTGCCTGTAGGGAGATGGATGAAGATCTTCCAAACCTTTAAGAAGGCACAGTATAACTGGAAGGGCTAGAGGAAGGTCTCTGCCTTCCCTGCTTAAGAAGATGCACTGCTGGTAGATCCTGAAGCCAAGAGCTATGATGAAAAAATACTTTTGTTGCTTTTCTAAAATACCTTCTTTCACACACAAAGATTCCTTTGTTTAGGTCCTTTATTATCCTAAATGCTCTCCTCTGGTCATGAGCAGGTGAGGATCTGTTTTAGCCAAGATAAATAGGCTGCCTCAGAACTTCCCATGGGGAAAACTGAAATCTTACTTTTTTCTTCACTTAGTTTCTAGGTTGAAAACTCCAAGTAGTAAGAGACATAGTATAACAACAGAAGAGACTGAATCTTTCTGAGAGTCTACACCTCTGCTGAATGCCACTTTGAAGGGAAAGAAGAAGTCAAATGGTAGTTTCCAGTCTATTGTGGGCTGGCCCCTTGGAGGCTCTGGCTTCTGGGTAATGTCCACAAAGGTCACAAGAGTTGTCAAAGATACTTCTGTTACTGGTTGGGGATCCTGCAGGAAGAAGGTCAATGACAGGTCAGTGCTTACTATCCATTCATCTAACTTAGTTCTCATTATTACTACTTCTGAAGAAAGGCCAAAACCAAATTGATCTAAGCAAGCTATACCTTTTTCTTATATCTGTCACTTGTAGGCTTCTTTATGTAAGTCATATAGAAATGAATTTTTTAGCAACAGTCCATGACACCAGAACTGTGCACAGTTACATCCACCTAAAAACTGACTTTAGTATTCTCCAATTGTGGAGTTGCCTGATATCAGAAAGGCCAAATGACAAAATTGTTTGTGTTGACGATTCAGGTTATGAAACAGTACACATATATAAACAGAAATGATAGTGGCAATTCTATTAAATTTTAGAAAGAAATGTGAAACTTTGTTTAAAAAGTGAAGAACTCAGTAATGTAGCTTTAAAAAAAGATTCATAGACTCTCAGGCTTAGAAAGCACCCTCTTATAACCACTGTATTAGTCAGGGTTCTCTAGAGAAATAGAATCATCAGGAGATATCTGTAAATATGAGATTTATAAAGGTGTCTCATGCAACTGTGGGAATGGCAGAGTCCAAAACCCATAGAGCAGGCTGTGAAGCTGGCAGCTCCAATGAAGGGTTTGGACAAATTCTACAGGAGAGACTTGCTGGGTGAAGCAGCAATGAAAAAGTCTCTTCCTCTCTAAAAAGCCTTCAACTCATTGGATTATTTCATTGGTAGGAGGCGTGCCTTAGTTGATCACTGCTATCTTGTTGAGCCTGAAATTACATTTTCTCCACTCAACTTCCTTTACTTGCCAAGTATTATCTGTTGTGCTCATTGGTAAGAATGGACTGAGTACAAGGTCCTAGAAACATAATTTCGTCCAGAATAACCCTTCTAGGGAATGAGATTTGGCTTTTTTTTTTTAAATGGGTATGAGGCCAGTGCTGTGATAATTTTGTATTTCATATTAACTCTTGATTCTTTTTTCAAACAGTGACACTCACAAGGGACATGGCATAGAACTACCATAATTTCATAAATTATAACTTTCATAAATTTTCATAATTTACACATATTCCAAGCCAAGTCAGCTTAAGCTGAAGCTAAAGGAATCCCTGTTTCAGCCAGCCATCGAAGACTGACTGAGAATGACCAAAGAAAGAAAATGGGGAAGAGCTAATTACTTAGGAATTTTGGACTTTCTTAGGACTTTGACTTATAAGTCAAAATATTTGATTTTACACTTTACCTTAAAACTTTCGGACTTTAATTTCTTTGGACTTGAATTTACAAGAGGATTTACTCTTAGGAATTTAATTTTTCCAAAACACTTCATAATGGGAAAGAGAATTTATATTCAATTTTTAGAATCTTTTTAGTTGACATTTTATTACCGAAGCATGTTAATATTATCATTTAATCAAATCACATTACAGAATGCCTGGTGAACTCTATTCGCCAAGGTGGCTAGACATACTTGGGGATGGGTACTAGAATAGGGAGTGAATTTTCACCCTCGGGTTTGCATCACCCAGGAGTTAATTAATGTGCTATTCTGATTAATTTTAGAGCCTTTGGGGTAAAGACAAATTCTTAACTTTCCACCAGCAGTTCCAGGATACCCAAAGGAGCCATGGTTGGAATTTGGGTAATGGCGTCAGGATGGAAGAGTATAGTATTGCATTAGGAAGTCCCACTGCTGCACACCCAAGCCACCTCCACCAACCTAGGATTTATCAGTAATAAAGCAGACATTTTGATATCCATCTGTCTAACTCCTTTTAAATGGTTTCACACTCAAGTAAAGTGTGAAAGTAAAGTTTCACACTCAAGTTAAAGAGCAATGTCATTAACACCTTCGAACTCCCAAATAAGGGAATTTCTGGAGCCTTGAACTCAGCCTATACCCTGAACTGAACCCCATGGTAGCTATGAACCAACATATGCTCAAAGCGATAAAGTCTATACTGGTGTTTCAGGGGCTGGGAAACCCTACATGAAAAAGTATGAGCTTTTCTTTCCTACTCACCCAGGATATGCACTTATCAAGAGCTACTAGTAGACATTTGTTTTAAAAATGGCAGTGTAAAGACATGTCTTCTTCCTTTGCATCTCAAAAATAACTCTAATTTAGAAATAAAAAGGTACAAAAATTCCATTTTCACTGAAATGGAGATGACAGAAGACATATGGAACCATGGTTTTACAGAAGGAAAGAAGACAAAACCTAAAAGACTTCAGAGACTAAAAGCAAGCAGATCTGTTCTGTAAAACTGGAAAGTCTCAGAATCAGAGAAACAGGGAGGCAGGGATAAGGTAGGGGCAGATAATGGGCACTAAATAGTTATACACCTCCTTCTTCATGCAAACAGACACTATTCCTCCTCCACTTCAACCAGAAGTTGGATGATTTAAATCAAAGAAATTATGAACTTTAGGATGCAGGGCAGAGAGAAGGGCAGAATGAGATATGAAACTAAAAGTAGGGTATGCTGGTTTGAACAGAAGTATGCCCCCTAAGAAAAGCCATGTTTTGATATAAAACCCATTCCTTAAAGGTAGAATAATCTGTATTCAATACTGTATGTTTGAAACTGTAATGAGATCATCTCCCTGGATGATGTGATTTAGTCAAGAGTGGTCGTTAAATTGGATTAAGGGATGACATGTCTCCACCCATTTGAGTGGGTCTTGATTAGTTTCTGAGGTCCTATAAAAAGAGGAAACATTTTGGAGAATGAGAGATTCAGAGAGAGAGCAGAGAATGCTGTAGCACCATGAAGCAGAGAGTCCACCAGCCAGCGACCTTTGGAGATGAAGAAGGAAAACACCTCCCGGGGAGCTTCATGAAACTGGAAGCCAGGAGACAAAGCTAGCAGTGATGCTGTGCTCACCATGTGCCCTTCCCAGCTGAGAGAGGAACCCTGAACTTCATCGGCCTTCTTGAACCAAGGTATCTTTCCCTGGATGCCTGTGATTGGACATTTCTATAGACTTGTTTTAAGTGGACATTTTCTCGGCCTTAGAACTGTAAATTAGCAACTCATTAAATTTTCCCTTTTAAAAGCCATTCCGTTTCTGGTATATTGCATTCCAGCAGCTAGCAAACTAGAACATAGGGAGAGTAATCTGTATAACGAAATCCTTTCCCTCATCTAGTGCCACAATATTAGCAGTCGGTCTTCTAACCATATCTTTCAAACAGGAGTCTAGAAAGTTCTTCTCTGGAGAAAATTAACAGTCCTAGCCAAAAGACAAAGATGCTGACAGTGGCAGTTCCACAACCCCCAAAGCAACCTTACCCAACTGCCCTATAGTGAAAGCCACTAATCAGTAAGTCCTACCCACGATCCAAGTTTTCTATCAGCTTAATAGCGTATTCTTAAATTTGGATGGACAGCTCAAGATTGCCCAACATTTGAGGAAAGTTTTATATTCAAGAGAGAAACTGAGCCAATGAACAGAATAAATAACTCAAAGGAAACAGACTCAGTGAAAGGTAAAGAAAATAAGTTGTAAATATCTTCAAAGATATATAAGAAGGAAATACTATGAAAAGAAACATTCAGAGAATAAGAAGGAGCTCTTAGATATTAAAAATGTGATAGCCAAAATAAAAAATTCAGCATAAAGGAAGTTTAGAAGATAAGGTTAGACCTTTTCTTGAAAGAGTAACTCTTCTGAAAGAACAAAAGTATAGAGATGGACAATAGAAGATAAAGGAAAAAAATTAGGGAATCTAATGGTTTTATAAAAAGATTAAGAGAACTCACCCCCAAAAAGAGAACCTAATGGCTAATGATATTGCGTATTGACCGTTTGTTTATCTTCTTTTGTGAAATTTCCAGGTCTTTTGCGCATTAAAAAATTTTTGTCTTTGTATTATTTATTTGTGAGAGTTCTTTTTATATTCTGGTTATTCTTTGTCAGATAATTAAGGAATATTTTCTCCCAGTCCAAAGCCTGTCTTTTCATTTCATAATGGTTACCTTTTGATGACTACTTCAATACACCAAAACCTGAAAAGGGATATCTATATATAACCTCCAGAAGGACATTGACTCTGAGATCTCTCAGCCACTCAAACTGTATTTATTTCCCCCTTTTGTTCAAGAAAGCTTTCTCACTCCTATGATGCCAGGGCCAAGTTCATCCCCGAGAGTCATGTCCCATGAAGGGTGAGGGCAGTGAGTTCACCTGCAAAGTTGGTTTCAAGAGAGAAAGGTCATATCTGAGCAACAAAAGAGGTTCTCTGAGGGTGACTCTTAGGTATAATCCTAAGTAGGCTTAGCTTCTCCTTTGCAGGGATGTTTCAAAAGGGCAAGCCCCAAGATTGAGGGCCTGTCCTATCAAATTGGCAGTCCCCAATTCTCGCAAGAATATCAAGTCTTGCCCAGGTGTGGAAATTTAGTAGTATTTCCACCTTTATCCACAGTCTCTCAAGGGGACTTCTCAAATGCTTTTTTTTTTTCCTTCCTTCTGCCCAGCTTACTCTGGGATACATCGGGGCATCACACCAACCTGTACAAACCAACAAGGTCTCACTCCCTATTTATGGTTCCATGTAATTATAGTGTTTGAATAAGCTGACCACATTAGTTAAATTAGATAGTGTATTACAGAAAATATAAATTTTGCACACAATAAACATCCCTTCCTTTGGTCTTGCACAGAAAATTTAAAATACAATCAATATTATTGCTACCTATCATAACCCCAACCAAAACCATTCCTGCCAATCCTAAAGAAAACTAGGGCAATATATAAGATTCTGTAAAGGCTCCATGCACTAGGATAACTTTTCAGAAACCTGTAACCTCCAGATGGGTCCCTGGACCAGGTAAGTCCTGAAACCTAGAGGATCCTGCCTCTCAGGAACATCAGCTAGTTCCATCTCCCTACCTATATTACTGACCCCTTCCAACATGAAAAAGTTAGAATGGCCATAGACCAAATACCCCTAAAGAGTGGGATAGAAAGATCAAAAGTGATGGTGGAGTTACACAGAAAAGGGTAGGGTTTATCCAACGAATATGACTGCTGAATCACTAAATTGATGTCTTTTAGTCTCCAGAATCTTAGAGCAGATAGAAGTATGTGCTGGTTTGAAAGGAAGTATGCCCCCTAAGAAAAGTCATGTTTTGATATAAATCCCATTTCATAAAGGTAGAATAATCTCTATTAAATACTGTATGTTTGAAACTGTGATTGGATCATCTCCCTGGTTGATGTGATTTAGTCAAGAATGGTTGTTAAACTGGATTAGGGGACGACATGCCTCCACCCATTTGGGTGGGTCTTGATTGGTTTATTGGACTCCTATAAAAGAGGAAATATTTTGGAGAATGAGAGATTCAGAGAGAGCAGAGAATGCTGCCGCACCACAAAGCAGAGAGTCCAACAGCCAGTGACCTTTGGAGATGAAGAAGGTAAACGCCTCCCGGGGAGCTTCATGAAATAGGAAGCCAGGAGAGAAAGCTAGCAGATGACACTGTATTTGCCATGTGCCCTTCCAGCCGAGAGAGAAGCCATGACTGTGTTCGTCATGTGCCTTCTGACTTGAGAGAGAAACCCTGAACTTCATCGGCCTTCTTGAACCAAGGTATCTTTCCCTGGATGCCTATGATTGGACATTTCTATAGAATTGTTTTAATTGGGACATTTTCTCAGCCTTAGAACTGTAAACTAGCAACTTATTAAATTCCCCCTTTTAAAAGCCATTCCATTTCTGGTATATTGCATTCCGGCAGCTAGCAAACTAGAACAAAGTCAAAAACCTAAAATTTTGGAATTGTAACCCATACCAAACTCTGAAATCTGTTCTACAACTAATTATTGTTCTGTGCTTTGAAATTTATTACTTTTTGTATATATGTTATTTTTCACAAAAAAGAAAAAAAAGGCAATTGTGATGATAAAAAAAAAAAATTATTCCTTCTATCCTCCTATATTCTGGAGCAGCTAAAAGGAAAAATTTGAGATGATTGTATGGTAACCCAAGACAAACTCTGGGATCTGTCCTGTAACTCCTTGTTGAAGAGTGCTTTAAAAACTATTGCTTTGTTCTTTCTTTGCTTTCTATGTATGCCATATTATTACAATTTAAAAAGTTAAAAAAAAATACAGTCAATATCATTACTTACCCTTTAGTCTGATTTACCTTAGTTCAACCCAGATCAGTCTCATTCGTATCCTAATTGAAGTCTTACCACTTTTTCAACTTTTAAACAGTTTGCTATATGGGGTAATGCTGACTTTTGACTTTCATAGCTTTAGAACTTTACCTGTAAGTCTCAGCTGTCACACAAATACCCAAAGTTCCATGGAACGACCAGGTTATACACAAGGAGCTCTGCATCTCAGAATTTAGAAATAACAGCTACAACTCTGAAATAGATGTAACTTCTGTAAGAGCTTGCAGTCTGGAATCTGTTTTACAACAGGCCTTCACCTGATAACCTATGCTCTCGAATTCAATTCTTAGAGTTTGCACATTATAGTTAGTCCAAATTAGTGAGACATTATAGATTTGTCTTTTTGTTTCTGGTTTATTTCACTCAGTGGTCTCAAGGTTCATTCACCTAGTTGTGTGCCTCACATCCTGGTGACTTTTTAAAAAGTTTATTTAAAATGTTAAAGAGTTAAAAAAAATTCAGATAAGTAAAAAATAAGAAAATAAAAACACCATATTTCTATCACTAAGAGAACACTACTATTAATTTCTATATCTACAGGCATCCAGATAGGGATTTTTAATCATATGAGATATTGCATATGCTGTTTTGTCATCTGCTTTTAAAAAAAATTTACATCCTCTACCTTTCCATGTAATTAACCATTTATTTTATCTTAAATAAAGCCCATATTCAAGTTTTCCCAACTATTCCGAAATGTGCTTTACAGTTGTTGGTCCAAAGCAGAATCTGATCAGAAACATGGACTACATCTGTATGTTGTAGTCATAAATCTTTTAAATTAACACAATCAGATATGATTTCTAATATGATAGAACTTATTTAACTATAAAGCATATTGTAAAAGTATATACAAAGGTAATTTTTCCTTAAATAAGTACATATTTTAAAGAAGTTAACTGATAATCCGACATTAACACTGATTATATTTAGGAGAACTGGTGATTTAAATAATTTAAAGTGAAATTAAGAAGTATAAGCTCTGAAAAATAATACATTTATATATAATATTCTTTCAGGTAATATATAAACTATTTTATTTTTCTTAGGGACAAAGTTATGTTTGAGGGAAAAGCCAATGAAAACTTGATATTCCTTCACTTATTTTAATTATGTCAATAAAGTCAAGATTTTCAAATGAGTAGCAGAGAATAAATACTTTAAAGAATACATATGGTTATATAAACATTTTATTCTATATAATTTAAGACTCCTTCCTCAAAGAAAAGATTATAATTTGGACTGAGAGCTAAGCCTAATAAAACTAAATAGACTGTTAACAAAAGAAGTATACTGGGTATTTGTAGTTTTTTTTAACTTTTTAAAAGGGGTATTATGAAATATGTAATCTTTTAGGACTTACTTTTTACTCAATTTGTATTTCTAGGATTCATTCATACATGTTTTCCTTGAAGTAAAACATTTCATTGTATAAATACCACAATTTATCTGCTCTGCTGTCACTGGACATGTGGATTGTTTCTATGTTTTTTTTATATAAACAGAAATGATTCTATGAACATTCTCACATGTGTCCTAACGTCTAAGTGCGAGAATTTCTTTTGAGCAATACCTAGAGGTGCAATGACCCATCATAGTGTATGAATCTCCAACTTTACAAGATAATGTCCAATTTCCAAAGTGGTTAACCCAATCTACACACCCACCAGCAGGTTTAAGTTATTCTATTCATTGATATCCTTTCCAATATTTGATGATACTAGACTTCCTCAATTTGCCAGCTGATTGGAATTAAAACAGTAATTCGTTGTGATCTTTCTTTTACTTTCGTCTCACTTATTACTAGTGAAATGGAACATCTCTTTGTATGCTCACTGGGCATGTGTTACTCTTTTGAGAAATGCCTGTTCTTGGCTTTTGCACATTTTTTAGTTCAGTTGTATGACCATTTCTTGTTACTTTGTATATGTTCTTTATATTTTCTTATTATCAATTACTTGTCAGGATGTTGCAAATATATTATCTCAGTTTGTAGTCTATTTAAAAAAAAAAAGAAGAAATGTGGTTAAGTACCATGTACTAGGAGAAATCCCTAGTGATTATATACTTTAACATAGGGATTACTGAGCATAAATTAACATATGGAACAATAACCATAGCTTTAAAAAGTTCTTGGAAGTAAAAAAAAAGAGGTAGTAATAAAATAATAAAAAACAACACAGTGAACTAGGTAAAGTTCTTCTATATACAGACTATTAAGAACAGGGCAAAGTACTTTTCTAGTCTAATAATTCATTGATAGATAAAACCAAATAGCAACTAGCTGACTGATCCTTGAAAAGGAAAGTCTTTATGGATAATTACTGTCTTGGTCATCTGGTCCACTGGTGGTGCTACTGTTGTCCCTATAAGGAAAGGAAGACAGTTGATATTCTCCAAAACATTAACAAAAAAGAGAAATAGAACCCTTCTCACTAATCAAGTCAATTGGTAGCTTTTTCTCTTGTAGTATTTATTTCTAAAATCTAATGTTGAATTTTTAAAACTTATTTTGTTTGGTGTTCCTTATTTTTCCTTGTACTACTTAATTATAAAGTTGTGGCAGAGGTTCTTAGTCTGTGTGCTGGTTTGAAAGGATGTTATGTCCCCTAGAAAAGCCATGTTTTAATCTAAATCCCATTTTGTAAAGGCAGAATAATCCCTATTCAATACTGTATGTTTGAATCTGTAATTAGATCATCTCCCTGGAGATGTAACCCAATCAAGAGTGGTTATTAAGATGTATTAGGGGAGACGTGTCCATAAAACCATTTGGGAGGGTCTTGATTGGTTTACTACAGTCCTATAAAGGAGAAAACATTTTAGAGAATGAGAGAGATTCAGAGAGAACAGAGAAGAACGACATAGCTGTGATAAGCAGAGAGCCCACAAGCCAGCGACCTTTGGAGAGGAAAAGGGAAAAGGCCTCTTGGGGAGTTTCATGAAACAGGAAGCCAGGAGAGAAAGCTAGCAGACGATGCCTTGCTCGCCATGTGCCCTTCCAGTCAAGAGAGAAACTACGACTGTGTTTGCCATGTGCCTTTCACTTGAGAAAAGAAGCGCTGAACTTCATTGGCCTTCTTGAACCAAGGTATCTTTCCCTGGATGCCTTGGATTGGACATTTCTATAGACTTGCTTTAATTGGGATTTTTTTCTCGGCTTTAGAACTGTAAAGTAGCAACTTATTAAATTCCCCTTTTTAAAAGCCATTCTTTTTCTGGCATATTGCATTCCAGCAGCTAGCAAACTAGAACAGATTTTGGTACCGGACAGTGGGGTGCTGCTGCGGTTTGCCAATACTAAACATGTTGGAACGGCTTTTTAAATGAATAAGGGGAAGCTTCTGGAAGACTTGTGAGAAGCTTGATGGGGAAGGCCTAGAGTGTTTTGAAGAGACTGTTGGTAGAAATGTAGACTAAAGATACCTCTGACGAGGCCTTAGACAGAAATGAGGCACATGTTATTGCAAACTGGAAGGAAGGCGATCCTTGTTTTAAAATGGCAGATAATCTGGCAAAACTGACTAGTGGCTTTGGCTGGAAGGCAGATTTTAAAAGCCATGAACTTGGATATTTAGCAGAAGAGATCTCCAAATTAAATGTCGAAAGTATAGCCTGGTTTCTCCTTGCAGCTTATACTGAAATGCAACAGGAAAGAGATAAGCCGAAAACTGAGCTCTTGGATACAAAGTAAAAACCAGAAATTGAAGTTCTGGAAAATTCGGGACCTCCAGAAAGGGAGACACCAGAGAACAGTGCCCTGTATGAGGATTTAACCAAATGTGGAACCAACCAGCTATTTCAGAGAAAGCCAGGATTGGACATGGAGTTCTCCAGGAAAGATTTGTGGAAACTCCTTATGTCTGATGGGCATGATCCCAGGCTACTGCATAGAAAGCCAACGAGAGTGCTGTGGGACCTGAATAAACACAGCTGCTGCCAGTCTAGACTGGGGGGTTCAGAGAAGGGACACACTGGAGGAAAAATAGCTTCAGAGGCAGGGCATTGAGGCTGGGGTCTGGAGTCAAGAAGCCTCGGGCTAGAAGAGGAGACCCACCCAAGCACCTGGCGAGGGTGAGTTTGCCCCAAAGGCAGAGGATGGGCCTTCCACCTCATTGCAGCAGAAGAGTCATTCCACCTCAGGCCTTGGAGAGAGTGAAGCACATTCCTTGGGGTTTGGGGAGAGCCTGGCTGCCACCACATGGAGGGGTTGAGTGTGTGTCCTGGAGAAGGCAGAGAGCCCGGGTGCGGCCCCAATGCTTGGAGAGGGTGGAGCCAAGAAAAATGTGTCCCCCAAGGTTGCCTTCGGAGAGAGGCAGGCCTCTGCATAGGCCTTTGGAAAGGGTGGGACTGCTGCTTTCAGAAGATCCGAAAATAAATGACTCTCAGACTTTGAAATCTTATGGACTTTGCCCTGCAGGTTTTTTGAAACTGTATGGGTCCAGTGACCCCTGTGTTCCTTCCTCCCTATGGAAATGGGTATATGTATCCTATGACTGTTCCTCCTTTATATGTTGGCAGCAAATAACTTGTTTTGAGTTTTATAAGTCCAGAGACAGAGGATAATTTTGCCTTAGAACAGACTATGCATGTAACTAACTTTGATAGGAGTTTGTACATTTCTAACTTTATATTTCATGTGTATTGCTACTGAAATGGTTTCAGAATTTCTGATATTGTTATGAAATTAATGTATTTTGTATATGGTGAAAACATGTCTTTTTTAGAGTCCAGAGGGTGGAATGTGCTGGTTTGAAAGGATGTATGTCCCCTAGAAAAGCCATGTTTTAATCTATCCCATTTCGTAAAGGCAGAATAATCCCTATTCAATACTTTATGTTTGAATCTGTAATTAGATCATCTCCCTGGAGAAGTAACCCAATCAAGAGTGGTTGTTAAAATGGATTAGGGGAGACATGTCCATAAGACCATTTGGGTGGGTCTTGATTGGTTTACTGGAGTCCTATAAAAAGGAAACATTTTAGAGAATGAGAGAGATTCAGAGAGAACAGAGAAGAATGACATAGCTATGAGAAGCAGAGAGCCCACAAGCCAGCGAGGGGATGAAGAGGGAAAACGCCTCCCAGGGAGCTTCATGAAACAGGTAGCCAGGAGAGAAAGCTAGCAGATGACGCCTTGCTCGCCATGTGCCCTTCCAGCCAACAGAGAAACTGACTGTGTTTGCCATGTGCCTTCCACTTGAGAAAGGAAGTGCTGAACTTCATCAGCCTTCTTGAACCAAGGTATCTTTCCCTGGATGCCTTAGATTGCACATTTCTATGACTTGCTTTAATTGGGACATCTTCTTGGCCTTAGAACTGTAAAGCAGCAACTTATTAAATTCCCCCTTTTAAAAGCCATTCTGTTATTGCATTCCGGCAGCTAGCAAACTAGAACAGTTTGGTTTCAAGAAATCAATAAATTCCTAGAAATTGTATCAAGAATGTTGTGTGCCTGTGCATTTTTCTAGGAAATCAATAGTTTTCAAGAGATTTTTAATGGGATTATTAAGTTTAGAAACTATTAAGACAGACTGGTAGCTCGAATGATAGTGTTACTAGCATATGCTGTTTCACTATGGTATAAAGTACTGTCAACTTTCAATTATAATGAATAAGGTATTAAATAAAACTATAATTAGCTTTGAAATATAGTCAGAGATGTAGTCTCTAAAACTCTTTATTCAAATTGTGAATTTGAGTAGGTTCTGTCTAGTATTAAAAAAAAAAGAACAAACCAGGATAAAATAGAATAGCAAATACCACATAGTGTGTGGCATGTAGTATAGGTATGATTTTGTAAAACTTCTACAAAACAGTTATAATGATTTGTCATGATAATGATGATAGGATGAGTAATATTTACTGAGTATTTTTTATGTGAGAGGAACTATGTTAAGTATTTTTACTTTGATAACTTTAGTCAATCTGTACAACAACTCATTATTAATATCCATTTTATAGATGAAAACTTAGGTTTGGAGAAGTAAAATAACTGAATTTAGATCTCAGTGTGTCTGGCTCAAAAGCCCATGCTCTTTTTTTTTTTTGGTATGCTGTATGGGGGGCCGCATTTCATTATTTTTCCATGTGAATATCCCGTTATTGCAGCACCATTTGTTGAATTTTTGGTTCATTTGGTTGGCTTTTGTTTGTTTTTGCTTATTTGTTTTTTGGGAAGTGCACAGGCTGGGAATCGAACCCTGGTCTCCTGCATGGAAGGCGAGAATTATACCACTGAACTATCCTTGCGCCCTCAAAGCCCATGCTCTTAATTACTACCCTAAACCTTAAGCAATGGGTGTCCTACCAGTATATTTTAAGATAAACACTAATTGAATATTATAATTTTTTAAAAGTTTGGAGCCTTGGTCTTGTGACGTGACATTGTTCTTTATACTATCTTAGTATTTTGGTTTTAACTGATTTAGAATCTTCCTGGATATATGTTTTCTTTAATTTAAAAATGTGTATATGCAAATATGGACGTGATGTATTTTACTGAACCCAAAATCTAACTACCTTTTAAAAGGCTCAATTGGTATAAAATTATAAACAGAAATAAATTCTTCTTATTTCAGGAGTTTGTTGTGAGAATTCAATGAGTTAAGACTTAAAAAATTCTTTCTACCAGTACCTATCTCACAGTAAATGTTCGATACATTCTTAGCTATTATTATTGTTATTATACAAGTAGATTATAGGGACATCTGCACAACTTAAAAAAATTTTTTTATTAGAGAAGTTGTAGTTTTATAGGAAACTCTGCTTTTTCTGAGTTCCTATATACCACCCTATTATTAACACCTTGTATTAGCCTACCCACTTTTTGCTTAAATTCTTCCCTACTTTCTTCCCTTTATAGATAATTCTTAAGAATTTTCCAAAAATTTTGCTATTTCATTCTTTATACTAAGAAGAATTTAAAATATTTCTAAAACTATATGAAAACTCATTCAGACAGTTAAGTTCAAAATTTGACTGACCATCTAGCAGCTTGATTTCAGGGCTCCCAAACACAGAAGTCTACCAGCCTAAGCAGATAGCCTGAATGAGAGAAGTGGGACGACCATAAGCAGGGAGACACAGGTGCTGTGTATGGAGGAGAACGGGGTGCCCTGTTTAAAGCAGCAATCAGGTATGGGAGATTTTATGCCACACAGGAATGTAGGGTCTGTGTTGCCAGATAGTCCGAAGAAGTCACAATCTGGATTTCTAGATCAAATTTCCTGACTTTTAAATGTTGGCACAAACGTAAAAAAACACTTTGCGTGCCAAACAAAACAAGTTTACAAGCAGTTCACAGACTGCCAGTCTGCCACTTAGCTTTAGTTTTATGTCATCACTCAGCCACACTAAGATGAGTGACAGCCTAAGTAAGACTATTATCAATCACAATCTTTCAAAGGGTGGCTGGTGGGTAGGCAGACAAATCACAGAAACACTCCGTCAGCAAGTGTAAGTTTCTTTGGACAAGTTATTCCTATTCTGAGAAAAAAATTCAGAGAGTTCCAAGAGACAAGCCTGTGTGGATGAAGGAATTAACTTAAAGCTAGAGACAAATAGTCAGTATAAATGCAAAAGGAAAAATGCGAGGATGTTCAGGTGATTATTCAGGAAGAAAATTTCCACTCAAGATGGAAGAGGTAAAAATATCTTTCAATAAGCCCTTCCTGAAGACAGAGAGAGTCTGCTGCTGGTCTTGAAGAAGCAAACAGACATATGAAAACAGAAGCGTGTGGAGAGGGGTAACCTCTAGGAGTTGAGGGCCTCAGTGCTATCGCAGCAAGGAACTGAACTCTGCCAAAACCCTGAATGAGTGTGATAGAGGACCTAAGCTCCAGATGACAATACAATCTGGCCAATATGTGGATTAGCTTTGTAAGACCTGAGCAGAGGATCTAGTTAAGCTGCGTCACAGAAACCGAGATAATAAATGGGTGCTGTATTGTATATTTAAAAAAAAAAAAAATCTCTTAATAGAGATGATAAAACTGCCTCTTCATTTTAGAAGGAAATGCTTATATTTCCTTCTAAATAGCGTAACAACTATTCTACTTCATAACTCCTTTTACTTTTATAGAGGTGCAGTATCTTTCATGGACATGAGTCCTCAAGTCAGCCCATAAAAAAGTGACATTTTTTGTATAGTAGAAATTTCTTTTGCAAATCCAATAAATCATCCTTAAGTAACATGGTTTTGTCTACTCCACACCACTTCTCAGTAAGCTCAACACCGTTAACTTTTACTCTATAAACTGAATAGACATTTTTCTTCAGTTATGCACAAATGAAGTACAGCTGAAATTCTCTTTAACTGTCTCTTACTTAGATCAGTTAGAAGTGAAGGACTATAAAGTGTAGCTTTGTAGAGGGGGCAAAATAACCTTATAAACTATCGTCTGCTAAACACCATGAAAATGTATTGGTTAAGTTTTTAGACAAGGAAGAGGCACTGAACAGGTAGCTTCAACGCCTACCAGAACCAGAGATTTGGGCAAATAAAAACAGTCTTGAGGGTATTTTCCCAAACAATACTGATACTAAAAGAGTAAAAATACAGTTTGAAAAATTTAGAAAAGTGTGATTCTGGATTCAGGGCAAGATCTGTAGCAGAGTAAATTATTTTTATAGAAATAGTTCTATTTTATTCAATAAATCAACACAAGGGGAAAATGTGTTTCTGGTAACCTCAGTGTTAACCTCATTTACAGACACAAAGAATTAAGGCACCCAACCTGTTGTGAAAAAGAGCTGAGGTTATTTAACTTCTGCCTAAAACCATCTTGCATTTGTTTCTTTTCTGGGATGTAAATGGAGTGAATAACAGATAAGAATTTCAATCAGTTTTAAGTTTTCACTAAATGTTAATAAATTGGCATAATGGCTTCTAACATGAATCATTTCACCAAAACCTAAAATGAAAATGCTGTTTCTGAAGTTAAAAAGCTAAAAATTAGGTTCTAAAACCAAGGCAGATGCTAAAGCTGTCTTAAGGCACATCATAAACAACAGCTATATGATTACCACAGATGAAAATTGTTTATTTTATGCAGCTCATACAACCAAGAATTAGTGACTATAAACTAGCCACAATAAAAGGCAATCACTAGGCTCAGAGATTCTGATAAGTCATTGACTGTCAACTAAACATACACTTACAGAAAATATCTTCTGTGGTTGAAGTTAATCAGTATAGTAATACTTGCATGATTTACTTAAAATAAATTAACCTGTATTATGGTCTGGGGTCAGATTTAAAAAAATTAAGGAAAAAAAAGAATGTAGATTATATTCACTATGATAACATGCAAATTTCAGTAACCAGGCAGGAAAGATAAGACTTGAAAATTAATTATGCCAATTTTACTCTAAACAAACATTGGTTGATATCATAAATTTGCTCTCAGATGTTAAAAAGTGATCTGGGCATCAAATGACTTACAATCAAGACTTTCAAGGCTTAGTGGTTCATAGGAGCCATGACTTACCTGTATATACCGGCACTGATACAGGAATCGGGCTCCTGACACATGAGCTTGTGGGTTGGATTGGAGGCCTATATATGCCCACAATACCTGTATTTCCAGGGAAATGGGTATAAAACAACAGGAAGTGCAATTCATAACCTGTAAAAGGTAAAGAAGCATCTGGGTGAATTGTCTGATGGTTGCCTATAGTCAGTCAACATGTACTAAGTAGCCATCATTCCTTAGGAATTATACAATTAACAGAGAAGGCAACAGATAGCAAACAGATAGGCTTACAGAAAGAGCACAAAAATTCACAACAGACCATATTATTGCCCTTGATCTATTAATATTCTAAAGTAAGGATCACTAACACACAGAGTAATAATATGTGAACATGTGTAAAGGGGTTTATAAAAAGTGCTCAGTGAGTGGTATGCTGTCAGTACTAGGGAATATTGGAAAAAGAAACAGTCATTTCTGGTTGAGGATGGTTTGTGGAGCCAGATGAGTAAAAATAACTGGAAGAAATGGTGACTAAAAGCAAATTCAGGTAGAGGGATGCCATGTCAAAAAAGTATGCACCTGATCCATGGAGGGACATTCATTGATCAATTTAAATAACAGATGCCAAGTGCCTGCTATATGCCAGGCACGTATGAGGCACTGACCTTGGGCAGCCAATTGCCTTAAGCAAAAGTTTTGGACACAGGGGCTGTGAAACGTTAAGAAAGAAGACACTTTAGGGTTAGGTTATGAAGTTCAACCAAGTAGTCTATTTTGAAGGCATCGAGGAGTCATGGAAGTTTCTAGAACCAAAACATGATATACTTAAACCAGTGCTCTAGAAGGATTAATTGCAAGAAGCAGGAAGAATTGATGTGGAGGGGAGGATATCAATTGGGAAGTTACTACAACTCAGCAGATACAAACGATCCTCAAATATGCTTTATGCTTTTCTAGCTTCATATAAAAGTTCAAATACAGGCCTTAATGTGTGTAAACTAGGAAATGGGGAAAAGAGATGGAAGATTGAGTGGGAAGGAAATTTTAACCTTTGTATATACAGCCTAAGGAAGAAAAAAAGAAAGATGGTGTCAAGAATCAAACTTGGATGACTGGAAGAACTGTGTAACATTAACTAAGACAAGGAAATCTAGAAAAAGGATCAATTTGGCTAGAAAGATAACGGGTTTATTTTAGACATGTTAATTTTATGATGGCAGTGAGATACTAGAGAGGAAATTCTAATAGACAATTGAAAATTGGAAACTAATTCAGTAGAAAATTCAGGGGTCAAAATTAAGTTTGGAATTTAGCGGCCTAGAGAACATGTTTCAAACACTTCTGAAGTTGAGAAAGGATCTTCATTTAATTCTATTTAAAATGGAGATGTCTGCTCCCAGGAATTCAGGGAGAAAGAATGTTTGAGAGAGATGGGAGGCTAGAAATACTATGCTATTTCTCACCAATCACATAGGCAAAGATTAAAAAGGGTGATCACGTTGGTGAGGGTGTGGGGTGGTGAGCAGTCTCATAGATGGATAGTATGATTGTAAACTGATACACGCTGGATGGAGGATAAACTGGCAATATTTATTAAAATTTTAAATGCATATCCCCTTTGATCCAACAATTCCAGTCGTTTATCATCATATTATGAAATAGTACCTGAACACAAAAAGGAATGAAGTTGTGAGGCATACAATGTTTTGAATGAATTTTTTTGACATTTGGTGAGGCAAAATAAGCCAGAAACAAAAGAGCAAATATTATATGGTCTCTTTTAGAAAATACTTATAAGAAAACAGTGGTCTAGATTGTAAGCTCTTATAGCAATCACATGTATTCTGGGGCGGTAATTGTTATTTACAATCCTACTATCCATCTATGAGACTGGATTTTGAGAAGGTGTTTCATATATGTATAACCTCGTATTTAGAGATGAGAATGAAGCCTATCAGGTCAGAATTAAAGTAATTCAGAATACAGAGATAAGGAAGACATTGTCTGGATTTTAGAACTTAAACTACTCTTTGAGACCAAAGGAGGGGTTTGTTTTGTCCAGAACCTACATTTTCTGTAGCACATAATCTAACTCAACCTGTCTGAATAGATCATTTAACCAATCTAAACACAGGGAGTCCAGAATTAAGAATGAGGGCCTTTAATCCTGTATAGCTTAATGTAATGCCTAGATACATCCAGAGTATATTAACCTGATAATCAAAAAGTACTAGAAAAGTCCTTTGAGCAATGGGAGAATAAATATGGAACTAATAAATTTTACCACCTGGGAAACCCATGATACTGTGTCAAACATTAGGGACAGCCAAATCAAAAGGCCAAGCCCTTGTTCTTAAAGCTAGCTATTTTTTATTTTTAAATTTTTATTGATGAAACAACATACAAACACAAACATGCAAACATACTATACATGGTGTACAATCAGTGGCTCACAATGTCATTACATAGTTGTGTATTCATCACCATGATCATTTTTTAAAACATCTACATCACTCCAGAAAAAGAAATAAAAAGATAAAAGAAAAAACTCATACATACCATACCCCTTACCCCTCCCTTGCATTGATTACTAGTGTTTCCATCTACCCAATTTATTTCTACCTTTGTTCCTCCTATTATTTGTTTATTTATTTTTATCTGTATTTTTCACTCATCTGTCCATGTCCTATATAAAAGGAGCATCAGACACAAGGTTCACACAGTCACACTGTAAAAGCCTCACCATTATATAATCATTTGAAGTTTGCTCTTGTGACGCTTTGCCTACCTATAGGTATGCCTAACAGTTACTTCCAGAGGTCCTCTTTTTTTGTTCACATGTGGCCTCTCTCTCTCTAAGCTCAACTCTGCAAGTGAAATCTTTGCCATCTCCCCTACATTGGACATGACATCCAGGAATGAAAGTCTCCCTGGCGGTGTGGGAGATGACTCCCAGGGATGAGTGTGGCCCTGGCACCATGTGATCTACAGTGCCATCCTGATCCAAAGGAGGAAAAGAAGTGTAATGAAGTCTCTGGCTGAGAGAGTTCAAGTAGGGTCGAGAGGTTACTCTGGAGGTCACTCTTATGCAAGCTTCGGTTAGACAGTCCTACCTATCACAGCTGTCAACTCCACCAAAACCATTCCTGCCCATCCTAAAGAACACCTCGGGCACTATATAAGGTTCTACAAATGTTCCATGCACTAGGATAACTTTCCGGAAACCTACAACCTCCAGGTGGGTCCCTGGACCAGATAAGTCATGAAATCCAGAACATCAACTAGTTCCATCCCTCATCCCATATTATTAGCTCCTTCCAATTTGAAAAAGTTAGAATGGGCATAGCTGAAATACTCCAAAAGAGGGGGAGAAAGATCAAAGGTGATGGTGGAATTATACAGAAAAGGTAGGGTTTGACAAAAGAGTATGATTGCTGAATCATTATACTGATAAACTTTTTTAATCTCTAGTTATCTTAGAGCAGCTAAAAGTAAAAACCTAAAATTGTAGAATTATAACCCATATCAAACTCTAAAATCTGTTCTACAACCAACTGTTGCGATGTAGTTTGAAATTTATTGCTTTTTTATATATGTTAGTTTTCGCAAAAGAAAAAAAATAGTTGATTGTGATGATAAATGCACAGCTATATAATGATATTGTGAACCAATGCTTGTACACTTTGGATGATTACATGGTATATAAATATATAATATGTATCAATTAAAAGAATCTAAAAAATGTCTTCAAAAAACAAAAGCGCACCTGAAAATATAAAATGCCACATTGTTTGGAATAGCAAAGGACTAAAAACAACCTGAATGTCCATCAATAAAGCTGGTTAAATAAGTTATGGTATATCCATGTAATGGAATATTTTGCAACTCTAACAAAGAATGAAGAAACTTAAGCATTGATAATGTACTGAACAAATTCTAAGATCAAATGACAAAAAGCAGACACAGAGCAGTATTTATAATATTCTATCACTTGATACGATAAAAAAGAAAAATAATATGAGTATTTACTTGTGTAAGCACACAATATCTCTAGAAGGAAAGAAACTAGTAACTGTGGTAGTCTCTGTGGAAGGAAATAGCAGCTTGGGTGGGGATTTTTATTGTACTTTTTGGGTATAAGTATATATACTACTTATCCAGAAAACATAACTAAAATTTTAAACTAAAGAAATAACAATAATGGTAAGACTGACTAAGTCAGGAGGCCAGTGGTGGGCAAGAGAGGAAGAAGACAGTAGAGCAAACTAATTTCCTTATTTTACTTGAAAGGATATCAAGAGATATACCTGATATGTACTGATCTAGTGAACCACCAGAAAAACTAAAAACAGAAACAGCTAAATGAGGTTACTTCTGGGGCTGGGGATGTGTAAAGTTTTTATTTTCATTTAATACTATCCTATATGGTTTGAATTTCTTAATCTGTAAATGTATTATTTTTAAAACAAAAACAATAGGAAAAAACACACATTTCAACCTCACATAAGACTCTATAGCAACCAAATATTCAAGACTATATGAAAATGTTTTAAATGTATGGGGTGATTTTGTATCACAGATCAATCTCTAGACTCTCTACCTTCAAATTTTTCTCCAACTAAAGACAGTGGGTTAGGTTTAACCCCAACCTGATACAATGACTTCAGATGGGCATGATTTCTTATATACTTCCTTCTATAACAGCCATATCATCTGTGGAAATAGGGCTGGTTTTAACATTACCATCTGTTATGGATTGAATCATGTCCCACCCGAGGACAAGTTTAAGTCCTAACCCCCAGTCCTGTGAATGTGAACCCATCTGTAAATATGATTTTTGGAGATGTTATTAGGTAAAAGGTGAGGCCAGACTGAATCAGGATGAGCCTTAATTCCAAATGACTGGAGTCCTTGTAATAGAGGAAATATGAACACAGTAGGAGGCAGAAGGACAGAGAGAGAGAGCCATGTACCAGAGGTAGAGACGAAGTTATGGACTGCCAGCAACCCAGTACCAGAATGTTAAAGACTTCAGAGAAAGCATGATCCTGTTGATGCTGTCCTTGATTTTCGACTGCTAACCATCATGGTTTTAGACGATAAATTATTGTTGTTTACAACAACTAGTCTGAGACACTTTGTTATAGCAGTGAAAAACTAAGACACCATCCATAATTTACAGATATACAGAGAAGGAAGCAAGTCTCATATCTCTCTCCTTACCGGAACACTGCAGTGCCTGCTGAGGATTGGGACCCACTCTCCTTTCTGGGCTGGATCAGCATTACCAAAGATGGCAACACACTCTGGTCTGGGCCCTCCATGAAGAGTCTGATACATTTCCTGTTGGAATTGGCTGCAGTTCCCCTTCTTTGGCCTATAATTATATACCATGGAAGCTGGAGTCCAATGCTTACACCAGGGAAATAAATACATGTTAGCTATTAAATAGCCCAACAACGGGCATGAATGATCCAACTTTCAGAAAGACAATTTAGCATCATCACTATACTAATGTAATGTACTATATTAATCCAAAGATTATTAGAAATATAGAAAATATATTAGATGAAAAAAGCTTAAGTAGGTATCTGTTCTCAGAAAACTTAGCAATATTAAAATTATGAAGATTATAAGAATATTCCTTACTAGCATTCTCTGAATTGGCCTTTCAATATAAAAAGGAAATGATGTGAAAGCAAAGGACTACCTGAATTTGCATCCAGATATGGCATTCACTCCAAACTGTACTTTATGTCTCTTAACAGAACAGGTTCCATCACCCAGGCTCTGCAAGAGTGTCATCTGAGGCAGAAGGTGATCAAGGAAATCATAATAGAAAGTAAAGCAGGACTGGAAAATTTATGTCCTCGCTGTTCCCTTAACACATTTTATATTTTACTAATATCAAGATATCCTTCAAGTCACATATTTGTGTTCTTTTTTTTTTTTTTTTTAATTTGCATATGGGCAGGAGGCACCAGGGATCGAACTCCAGACCTCCAGCACGGCAGGTCGGAGCTCTGCCTGCTGAGCCACGGCAGCTGCCCCATATTTGTGTTCTTTACTCTAATAATTAAAAGAGACAATTACTATTTTTCCACAAATGGTTAACTACACACAAGCATGTAAATATTTCATTAAAACAAATAGATATCAGTTAAAATCCTCACTTTTGGCCTGTCTAACATCATCTCTAGACTTTCAAGCTTTCAAGTCTTTGGGAGCATGGACATTTCAAAACATAACTCTGGAATTGAAAAATCCAAAAGATAAGCAACTGCTACTGTTCCTACTGGATGCACCAGGCCATGCAGCTTTAAAAAGGATACTGAGTGACTTACATCACCAGTTAAAACCAAGAGTGGTTTCCCAACAATATAGCCAGGATTCCCGCTTCGAGGACCAGTAAAAGCAGCAGTTGTGCTCTGCTGAAAAGCCTGTGGAAACAAAAAAAGTATGCTCTCCCACCTTCCACTGCTTGCCTTCGTGGAAGGCTTTGTATCCTTCCTTAAGGCAATGCAACAAGTCATCTGCACTAACAATGTGGCTTTCCTCCACAGTGCAGTATTCTGCAGAAATTTCTACTCCAGAATTTCTTTTACTTCATTTAATTCACTAAAATAAATTCTGAGTGATTTTAATATTGAAACTTACTTTATGTTATTTCTACTAAGGATCATAGCCAAGAATCTAGCAAAGATCCCTAAACCCTTTTACACAAAAATTACTAATAATTTAGGGACATGTTCAGGCAAGTAGAAATCACAGGAATTTAAAGGTAACTGAGTTATACGTGCATTCAAAAATATATACTTTTTTTTTTTCTTTTTTTTTACATGAGCAGGCACCTGGAATCGAACCCAGGTCCTCTGGCATGGCAGGCAAGCATTCCTGCCTGCTGAGCCACCGTGGCCCGCCCTGTACATATTTTTTAAAAACAATTATAGATGTCCCAGAGACACAGGACCTTGGCTAATCACCTGAGGGTAGAGATGAGAAGAAAGCAGACTGAGTTAGGTTCAAAAAGAAGAAAGAACTAGAAGAAAGCCAAAAGGTAGTAATCAGCCTGAAAACTTGGATCAAGTGAGAAATGAATGAAATGCTAAACTGCCAGAAATATGAGAAAAAAAGCTAGTTAAAGAATTTCTGTGGGATGCTGGCATAATTTATGACTCAAAATTACAATTTTATAACGTTTTGATTTGAGATTAAAGTCCCGCAATGCTTGAAGCCAGACAGAGAATCAAAGAAAATGCTCATGTATAAGCATTGTTGAATTCTTATCACTTGTAGTTGAATCTTGGAATATTAAAAGTTGAGGCTCCAGTGGCCCAGCAGGGAAAGTTCTCGCCTGCCATGCCTGAAGACCTGGGTTCGGTCCCGGTGCCTGCACATGGTGGGGTGCGGGGAGTTGAGGCTTCAATTGACACACTGACCTAGGCCTTTGTTCAATTCTTATTCTCTCTCACATGTGCTGTGGAGGCAGGGAATCTATTTCTAACGCAATATTCCTTTCCCCTTCAGTCCCGTATAGGTAAACAGTCCTAACCTTAAAGCGAATGATGAAGCGTTGCTCTAAGGAAGCTCCTGGCTCGACAGTCAGGTTGGTTTGTTCAAAACTGACTGAGACTTTCTGGATTCCAAAAGTCCCATTGGTGTCTATCTCATACATGACCTGAAATGCAAAAGAATAATCAAGTAATAATAAGTATTTAGTGAGCCCACTGCACTTAGAACACAAGATTTTCTGCTTTTAAGAATTTTACTATATTGGAATGTGGGTAACCAAAAAAATAATCTTAGAAGTGCCAGTAATCTTAGAAAGAGCATAAGATATTGATGGCTCCATATTGCATCTGGACTTGAAAAAAAGAGATGGATTAGAGCTCTTTGAAAGGGTTCATGGAAGAGGTGAATTTGTGGCAAAAATTAAAAGGGAAGAAAAATAAGGTAGGCAGAGGAAGGCAAGCAGAAACAGAAGCAGAGTGGAGCATGGAATTGAAATCTGATTTACTTAGTTCTAACAACGTCTGAGGATGACTAAGGAGAGTTAGCTGGGTATGAGAATCAGAAGCAACTGAGGATAACCTTACATTTCTGAGCATAGTCTTTAAAATGACACCTTAAAATAATTCTTACTTTTCTAGGTTGAAGAGAATGGATCAGAAAAAAGATCAGGAAAGACAGAATGGAGCAACAGAAGTTTACTAGTCTTTTCAGATGATACTATGTCAAAAGAAGACAATGTAACAGCCAATAAGAACAAGTATAAGACTGTCTGTGATCCAGCATTATGAGATTGAGAAAACCTTCTTGACCAAAAAGGGGAAGAGAGAAATGAGAAAATAAAGTTTCAGTGGCTAAGAGATTTCAAATAAAGTTGAGAGGATATCCTGGACATTATTTTTATGTATTACATAGATATCTCATTTTAATTTATGGTGTTTTGGAGTGGCTAGAGGGAAGCACCTGAAACTGTTGAACTATATTCTGGTAGCCTTGATTCCTGAAGATGATTGTATAACTATATAGCTTTTATAATGTGACCATGTGATGTGGAAGCCTTGTGTTCGATACTTCCTTTATGCAGAGCATGGCTAGATGAGTACAAAAAATAAGGAAAAAAAATAGGTCGGGGGGATAAAGGGGTAAAAAAAAATTGGGGTAGACTGCAATACTAGTGGTCACTGAGAGGGAGGGTAAAGGGTATGGGATGTATGGGTTTTTTCTTTTTATTTCTTTTTCTGGAATGATGTAAATGTTCAAAAAATGATCACGGTGATAAATACACAACCATGTGATAATATTTTGTGAGCCACTGATTGTTAACTTTGAATGGACTGTATGGTGTGTGAAGATATCTTTATACAAATATTAAAAAAAAAAAAAGTCTGCCTATGAGCAAAGAAAAGTCATTATAACCTTAACATTTTGGGCCTGAAATCCTGGAGGATCATGATGATGGAAATGATTGAAACGTGGTAGGGAGGAAGCTAATAAACTCAATTCTTTCTATGTTAAAGTTCAGGTAATGCACAAAAATTCATGTGGGGTTGGTCTGGTACTTAATGAAAGACGGGATACTTCTGGTAATGTCATTAAAACATACATCAGTCCAGAGACCTATTCTGAGGTCAGCATCCTTACCTGGGAAACAACATTCTGACAAACGTTTCCAGACAACAGAGGAGAACTAGCCTGTGAGACAAGTGTTACAGGCACCTGGAAATAACAAGGGAAAAACGTGAATTAACTAAAACTGAAAGCAGCATTTTCTCTTCGACCCACGTATCATGTGACATGAATATTTTTCCTTCTTGGCTGTCTCCTTTCTCTCACCTTCCATTGCCAGCCTACAACTTAAATTCAAAGGTCATTCTAGATCAGCGCTCCTCAAAACATATTCTTCAGAACACTAATCCCATTAGATATAAACATGAATTTTGCAGTCAAATAGGTTTTAGAAATAGTGTGTTCCACACTTCCCCGCGGAGAGATTAACAAAGACTTCTAGCATAGTAACAACTCTAAGAAGTCTATTTTAAATAATGTTCTCAACTTTCTTTAATCCAATTTTTTCCAAACTTAACACAGAATCCTTATTTCATCTGGCATATTAACTATATGACACATTCGAAAACAAAGTTCCAGACCTATACTTAGCTGTTTGATACATCACTGCGCAAATATGAAACTGTTGTGTACCTCAGAAAAGCCAAGTTTTTAAGTCCTCATTCAATATTGCTGGGCGGGATCTTTTTGTTTCCAATGGAGATGTGACCCACCTAACTGTAGGTGGTATCTTTTGATTAGGTGGTTTCCATGGAAATGTGTCTTCACCCATTCAATGTAGGGTCCCTTACTGGAGCCATTTAAGAGGGAACCAGTTTGGGAAAAGCCTCAGAGCCAACAGAGCCCATGCAGCCAGAGATTTCTGAGATGAAGAAGGAAACACCCCCGGGGAGCCTCATGAAACAAGAAGCCACAAGAGAAAGCTGGCAGATGTCGCCATGTGCCTTCCTAGTTGACAGAGTTGCCAAAAGAGTAAAAGACTCCAGCAGACAACAGACAGGTGCCTTCCCAGCTGACAAGAGGTATTCCAGATAGAATCAGCCATTCTTGAGTGAAGGTAGTAACCTTCTGTTGGTGCCTTATTTGGGACATTTTCAAGGCCTTAGAACTATAAACTTGCAACTTAATAAATTCCCTTTTTTAAAGCTATTCCATTTCTGATACATTGCATTCCAGCAGCTTTAACAAACTAAAATAATCACACACACGTTTTCTTTCATCATTACAATCTAGACTGACAGTGCCTGAGATGCCTCAGTTCCCTTTACTCAGAGAGAAAAGATTCTTTCTCTTTTCTTGATAAAAACATCATACCTTCATATTCTGCAGATCAGTCATACCTCTTGGAACCTAGAATAAGAGAACAGCAGAGACATGAATGTGCATATATCTTTAAAAAATCACCAGGAACTTATCATTTCCTGTGACTCCAATCAACTTTGGTTTGGGGAGAAACATCAACATTTTAGAATGGTTCACTTCTAAAGTCCCATTCTTGCATTAAAATACTAGGCAGTGGAGCTGAGCGGGAGTGGGATGGACTGAGATGCTCACCTCCTCTGAGCAGGGCTCTATCAAACACCAAAAGGAAGAAGATTTGATGAAATAGTGAGATGTTACCCTTCCTCCACCCCCAGTTCCCTCCAAGCCAATCTTATCAACCAGGAGGGTAATAATCTCTTACTGAGGCTATCTATTTCTAATTCTTTAATCTTCCTTAGGATGATAGAGTTTCCAGGCTCTCTGCCTTTTACATAGCATTTGGGGATACTAACTCCCAGTTCAGTGCTCTTTCTATATCCCATCAACAGTGGGAAGCATGATATCAACTTCAAATCCATAGTGACGACAAAGTAGGGAGACAGAGGGAAACCCACCTTTAAAACTGTGAAGTTAAAGTAAGAGGCAGCATCAAGGGCTGCATCTGAGGTACAGCTACTTGTCAGGTTCTTAAAGAAACGAGTGCAGGTTGTACTTGTACTCTGGAGGAAACCTTAGAACATAAAGAATTAAAGAATGATAAATGAGATAACCTATTTTAAAATTGAACAAAAAGGCTGGTACTTCTGGCCTGTACTCACCTGCAGGATTGCTTTCAGCACAGAGCCCCCAAGCTCCAACTCTTGCAGGCTGTCTCAGCAAGCTGATTAAAGACCACTTGGTGAAGTAAGTGAGAATGGGGTCACCAGCCTAAACAAAATATTAGAGAAATTTATTTACAATGAGAGCAGATTGAATTACACCAGAATAGAAAAAGATGAAATAAGGTTTAACCCAACAGCCCATTAATGTGAGCAATACTGTCCTCCAAAAGAATGGTCAATGATTTATCTTGCCAATTGTTTGCTATGAAGAGAAAAACAAAATAATCCCATCCCCTTCCACAGGCTCACCCTATAAAAAGGTGACAGCCACTGGGGTTCGAATGTTGAAATGAATGACTCGCCTCCAAACTGTACAGCCAGGGCCTGGAAGTTGGTTGCATTGACCTTTTGGAGCGTCTGGAAATAGTTTAATTTTGCTAAAATATTTTTAAAGAGAAAGGGGTTCAGAGAAGAAAAACATTTATTCTCAAATTTGTAGTATACCAAATAGCTAATTTTTTTTTTTTTTTTTTTTTTTTTACATGGGCAGGCTCCAGGAATTGAACCTAGGTCTCTGGCATAGCAGGAGAGAATTCTGCCACTAAGCCACCAGTGCACCGCCCCAAATAACTAATTTTTAAAAATATTTTTATTGAGGCATAATACACCGTAAGTAAAGTGTGTCAATGGAATATCTTAAGTAAACTTCAAAGGATTTTCACAAATTTATACACAAGAATTACCACCATTCAGATCAGATTAGAGAACATTTTCCTAGATAGTTCCCAATAATACTCCATCTCTAGAGGTAACCATAATTCAGTTTTCTATCACCTCCTAATTTACTTGTAATGTGTTACAAGATTAAGATCTGAGATAAGAATATGGTTAATGAAAGCCAGTCAGTTCACAAGTCTCTGATGTTCAGGAATGTGTAATTAGCAATTTGTGATCAAAAAAAGAGGCTCGATTATGCTCTCATTTGCCCCATACTAGATGAGTCTCTGATAAAACAAAATGGTACTGTGGCCTTAGGAACACGACAAAGTTGGAGACAATATTTGGTCTGTCCTCCCCAAATCTTTGTTTTCTCTAATCTACAACTGGCAAGTCCTAACAATATTTCCATCTCACAAGTATATGGGACTTATTGTGTTTTATTTCTGTCACCTTATAATTCCTAAATTTAAGATTTCAGGCACTCAAAAGATATTTTCTGTAACAATTCTGGAATTCTTTTCTTAGCAATGAATAAATCTGTCTAAGCTCCTGCAGCTGTCTCCTTATGGCACTGCAGAACCAGGAGAGAGATAGAAGAAAAGGACTCTGCCACTGTCCCATGCCTAGAGGGCAGCCAGTGAGGGATAACACTGAACCTGCTTTACCACTACAAGTCTTCTGCTAACTTGAAAAAGGAACAAGGCAGAAACATACCCTATACCAGATCCTTTCATTCTTCATATATTATGGTCATTTGGACTGAGTAAAAAAGGTTATCAAGATTTGTTATGATTGTAAGTTAGTGAAGATTCCACATTAAATAAGCTTGACCTTTATTTTCTGATATCACCAAGCATTAATTATTTGACTTTTCAGCTTTTTGATGGAGCATGAAATGATCCTCAATTCTGGGCCCTTTGAAACTACTCACTCTCTAGATATCTCCTAGATATATTTTGACTTAATTATTTGACTTTTCAGCTTTCTGATGGAGCATGAAATGATCCTCAATTCTGGGCCCTTTGAACTACTCACTCTCTACATATCTCCTAGATATATTTTGTGTTGCATTTTGCAACACAAAATGCAGTACACAGACTAGCAGCACCAGCGTCACCTGGGTGTTTGTAAAAACCACAGAATCTCAGGTAACTCACCAGACTCATTGGACCAGAATCTGCATTTTAACAAGATCTCTAGATGATCTGCATGCATATTAGGGTTTGACAAACACTGCTCGGGGAAGAGGTAATTCTGGTACTGGACCACCTTCCACCTCTGTGGTGGTTTGAAATGATGTATGTACCCTAGAAAAGCCTTGTTTTAATCCTAATCCCATTTTGTAAAGGTAGCCATTTCTTCTAATCCCTATTCAGCATTGCATGCTTGAAACTATAATTAGATCAAATCCCTGGAGACTGATTTAAACAAGAGTGGCTGTTAAACTGGATTAGCTGGAGGCGTGTCTCCATCCATTTGGGGGGGGGGCTTGATTGGTTTACTGGAATCCTATAAAAGAGGAAACATTTTGGAAAATGAGAGAGATTCAGAGAGAGCAGAGCAGAATGACATAGCCACAAGAAGCAGAGTCTACCAGCCAGCGACCTTTGAAGATGAAGGAAAACACCTCCCGGGGAGCTTCATTAAACAGGAAGCTAGTAGAGAAAGCTAGCAGATGACACTGTGTTCGCCATGTGCCCTTCCAGCTGAGAGAGAAGCCCTGAATTTCACTGCCTTCTTGAACCATGGTATCTTTCCCTGGATGCCTTTGACTGGACATTTCTATAGACTTGTTTTAATTGGGACATTTTCTCAAGCCTTAAAACTGTAAACTAGCAACTTATTAAACTCCCCTTTTTAAAAACCATTCTGTTTCTGGTATATTGCATTCCGGCAGCTAGCAAACAAGAACAACCTCTGATATAAAACCTTCAAACTTTGAAGCTTCTAGGAGCTATTTAACATTTTCTTTGAACTCATATTCTGAAAACCACATGGAAGAAATATCTCAGAATGCAGTTGTTTCCACCCTTGTAAATGAAAGAAAATCTGAAGTTAAAATGAGCTGAAATGGCACATATTCATTTAGCTATTTTTTTTTGCATGACTTAAAGAAATAAGAGAAAAACAAAGTAAAAAAAAAGAAAAGAAAAATATTTTGCTTTACGCTTCAGCAAGATACTAGTGATAGCAGCAGTAATGGATAAGCAGGAATACTGGAGATAAGGAGCACAGGCTAAGGAGAATAAGTTTTTTTTTTTTTAATGCAAATTTATTGAGTTATATTCACACACCATACAATCTATCCAAAGTATACAATCAATGACTCACAGTATCATCACATAGCTGTGCATTCATCCACACAGTGCTTTTTGTTCAAAATTTCTACCATTATACAAAATATAATACACTTAAAAGACCTCAAAGGTATATTTAGACTTTGAAGCAATTTCAGATGTGGAAGTCTAGAGACCATCTGGCCCTATCTCATTACTTTTAGAGTAGAAAACTTGGATATTGAGAAGGCGTTCAAAAGACTAGAGCTAGCTGGTAGAGCCAGGAGTAGATTCAAGAACTGAGTTTTGGTCTAGGTTTTCCCCACTCCATCATGTGTAGATGTCTCAGAACATCCTTTACTGATGATTGTTATCAGCATATATTAAAAACTGTGTGCAAAGATATGGTCCACCCTTTCTAGGTGCTTACAATTAATCTGGGGAGACACAATGTTACATAAACTGATAATACAGGATATCCTATAAGTTCCAAGGGAGAGATGCAAGCAATAAATGCCTTAGAATTTCTGAGGATGGGCTCACTTCCAAGTGAGGTGATCAAGAGAGCCAGAGAGTAGGATATGGAAAAAGAAAGAGGGACACTTGAGTCAAGGAGAAAGGCAAATGCAAACTTGAGAAAAATGCAAGGCATATCTTGAGAACAATGAATAGTTGAGTTTGACTAAGGCAGAGCATCAATGGAGAAAGTAATGGGAGTAATGTCTACAATGATAAGGTGGATCACTGGTTGGCTAAAGAAGCTGGAGATTACTCTGTAGGTAGTGTTAAGTTGCTGGAAATTTCTGAATAAGGGAGCAATGCAACATGATGTTATGGATTAATCTAGCAAAGTGACACTCCATGGCTGTGTGTGTTCTATGTACATATGCTATGTGCATATATGTGAGCTAATAATAGAAACAAAAGGAAGATTTTTCTTCCTTTGATTCATTGATGTAATGATCCACTATTACTGTTGGAAGGGTCATATTTCTCAGGTGTTAGAAAAGGGAAGATAATTCAGAACCACTGACGCAGAAGAAATGTACAAGAAAGTATGGGAGGCAGGGGTGGAGAATAAAAGCAGGGAGTAGCAATTGGATGCTATTCCAGTATTCCTGAAGCATGACCATAAGGTCAGAACTAGAAGACAATGGGAGATTTGGAGAGGAAAGGGTCAGCCTTATTCTAAAATGAAGCATTCACCTCACTCCCAATAACCTCTCACAACCTGCAGGGCCACAGGGCTCCTACTAACTGCTTCTAGGTTGAAATTCCCAAAACCCTCAAAACAGTTGTTTTCTGAAGCAAATATACTCTTGCAATTTCTTTTTTAACAGTCAGATGAAGTCAAGGTGAATTGACTTTCAGAAGGTAAGGCACATTTGTCTGTTTTGTATGAGAACATTATTTTGCTTCTTAGATGTGAAAAAGGATATATTAGCTTCTTATCTTTAGAAATGTTATAGCCCTCATGGGCAATTTCTAAGTCCATCAAAAAAATGAGTAATAACTATCTTTCATCAAAAAATGAGTAATAACTATCTTTCATTTTTCATACACTCTATAGTAAAAGAATACTTTCACATCCAGGGCCGGTGATATTCTCTCTCATTTTACAGTTAAAGGAATGAGCCTGCAAATGCTAAGAGACCAGCTCAAGGCTGTGCAGCTGATGAGTAAATGGCAGGGCTGAGATCCCAGTTTAATAGTTTAATGCTCTATCCTCAACACTTGCCTCATGAAATAAAACTAAGGTTGGAATAGAGTCATTTATTCAAAGACATTTGAATTTGGTGCATAGTATGTGTCAAACAGTGGAGACTGCAGATCATAGTCAAGTGGGGGATATTATTTGTGATCATCTGAGCTAAGATGATTAAAAGCATTGAAATTAAAGTCCTGTATAGAGTACACCAATGTTCATAGCAACATTATTCACAATAGCCAAGAGGTGGAAGCAATTCAAGTATCCACCAACAGATGAATGGATAAACAAAATGTGATATATGCATACAATTAAATATTATTCAGCCATTAAAAGGATGAAGACATCACACTGAGTGAAATAAGCCAGACACAAAAGGACAGATTTTATGATTTCAGTTGAAATAATTAGAATATGTAAATTCATAGAGAGAGAGAGAGAGAAGATTACAGGTTACTAGGAGCAGGGGTGATGGTGGGAGGAGGTAGGCAGTGGCAGGGAATGGGGAGTCAATACATAATGGGTGTAAATTTTCTGTTTGGGGTGATGGAAAAGTTTTGGTTAACGGATCGTAGGAACAGTTGCACAACATTGTGAATGTAATTAATGCAACTGAATCGTACACTTGATGGTTAAAATGGGAAATGTTATGTGGTATATATGTTATCACAATAATTTAATAAAGTCCAGTATGGGCTTCCTGATCCACAGTCAATAAGGAATAAGAAACTGCAAATGTTCACCAATAAAAGAGAGAAGGAAGGGCAGGTAGGGGGGAACAGAATGTAGAGATTTGAAAGACCAAAAAGCAGCTTTAAAAAGAAAAACCAGTCCAGAGATAAAGCGATTCTCAATAAACCTTAGGCTGTAAGGACAGTCAACAAGTTTGTACTCACAGTCGTTGACGTGGACACAAAACTGCCTAATTCCATTTGAATCCACGAAAACTCTTGAAGAAAAAGGGGAATTACTCCTGAAGATAAGAGAGTTATCCACACACACCCAGCTTGAAGACCTGTGAGGGAACAGGACGATTTAGAAGTGGTGGATTAGGTTCAGAGAAGAGTGTCCTCAGCTGTCAGCCATAAGCGAAAAAGAGTCCTTGGGTAGCCATGGGGCAACACGAAGGTTCTAGGAATGGAAGTGGGGGTGCAAGAAGGATATCTCTTCCTCCTTTCAAATGTAACTTATCCAGGACCCAAATTTCCTTTATGCTTCAACCGCAGCTTACCTTACACTGCCAGGGAGGCAGAAGGAGAAAACTGTCCTCGGATGGAGAAGAAAGCAATCCCTGTCGCAGCAGCAATTTATATCACAGGCACCGGGAGTCAAGTCACAGACACAGATCGGTAAGACTATGAAAGTAAAATATAAAGCAGAGCAAGTGGGATGAAGCTCCCCAAACTCTTCCAAGTGCTAATTCCCCCTCTTCTGACAACCCCACTCCTCACTCTCTGGCAATTCAACTTTCTTCACAAAATTTCAGATCTGCAACGTCAGTAGTTTCTACCACCACTCCACCTCCCCTCACCTGGGAAGAGGTCCACGGTCCTATTCCCAGGCGCCGAGGGGGTCACCACAGCAGGGCGTACCGTGGAGAGCCCAGGCATAGCACGGGGGGTTTCAGTCCCCTCCGAGGACTGGAGGAGCCCGTCTAGCGTCCCTGTATCCAAGCCCGAAGGGGTGGTCAGTGCCCCTGACGGAGTAACCAAGAGCTGAGGCCGGGCGCCTTCGGGGACCATCAGGAACAACACCTGCACTAGCACAAGCCGCGGGGTGCACATTATGGAGTGGGGAACTCCGCGGTCCAGTACAGGCCTCGGCGATAGCCAGACGCGTTGCTAGAGCGTGAGTGGAAGGGGCCGCGTAGCGTCTGACGTCATCCGCATACATCCGCTCCCGGCTCAGGGATTGAGCCCACAGCTCCTCAGCCAATAGAAAATGGGATTGTTGCGGCTCTTCCGGTTTCCGGTAGGCTGCGCGCTGGCCTGAGTAGGCTCTGCCTCGGTTGGCCTAGCAACCGTCAAACTGGCGAAGGCTCCCTTCTCCTTCTCTCTCCGCTAGGTGACGGTAAGAGTTGGGTAGATGGACGGGTACCGCGAGTCCCGTGCAGACTTCAGGACCCACAGGTCTGCGGCCTTCCTTAATATAGGGGAAACCCGAAGCAAGACTTGCATCTTTTTACCTGGTATTACAATGATGAGAAACTCCTATCTCTGTGGAAGGAAAATGATCTGAGAGAGAAAAATACACCGAAGATCGTGTATCATACATTTATATTTTTTGAAAGTACTTTAGAATGAATGTTCAACTCCTTCACTGTTAACAACAATTGAGCAATAATCCTAACTCGATAAATGCATTAGATATTTAAGTGCGGACTTCAATTGTTGCTAGAAAAGGTAATGAGAATAGGAGGATTAGAATTTTTTTTAATAGGAAAAATGTGAGGAAGACAGGAAGAGAGGGCAGATTTTCTAGGGTGAGAAAAGATGCAGGAATGGAAAACATAGCCAAGGGATGGGGGAAGAAACTTAGTTGTTTGTTTTTCTCTCAGTATGGGGGGTCACATTTCATTCTTTTTCCATGTGAGTATCCCTTTATTGTAGCACCATTAAAAAAATTTTTTGTTGTTGGTTTCTTTGTATCTTTGGAAAGTGCATGGGCAGGAATCAAACCTGGTCTCCCACATGGCAGGTGAGAATTCTGCCCCTGAACTACCCTTGCACCCCTAGAAACTTAGTTGTGCAGATCTTGTCGCCATTGTTTGTAACTCACTTTAGGAAGGTTTGGTTTTTCCCAGGAGTGGCTTCCCATTTTAATTTTCTAGAGCAGACTGTCCAATAAAACTTTCTGCTGTGTTGGAACTGTTCTATATTTGCACTGTCCAACATGGTAGCCACTAGACCTATGCAGCTATTGCATGTTGCAGTGTGGCTAGGTGTAACTGAGAAGCTGAATTTTTAATTTTAAATTAATTTTATTTAAGTAGCCAGAAGTGACTAATAGGTACCACATTTAATGGTGCAACTCAAGATGATTAAATCTCACTCTTGCTAGATTCATTGTTTTGCCACAGTTCTGACATCTGTATTATCTTTCAGGTGTTTAGTCTTGGGATATAAATTAGGATTTCTTAAAAGTTATCTAAAATCTATATAATTTACCTAAAATGTAGCCAATACCTCCCTTTCCAAGTGAATCACTGAAACAAGAATGTTTTAGGACACCTGTTCTAGTTTGCTAGCTGCCGGAATGCAACACATCAGAGATGGATTGGCTTTTAATAAAAGGGGATTTATTTCGTTAGTTCTTCAGAGGAAAGGCAGTTAACTTTCAACTGAGGTTCTTTCTTATGTGGGAAGACACAGGGTAATCTCTGCTGGCCTTTTCTCCAGGCCTCTGGGTTCCAGCATCTTTCCCCGGGGTGATTTCTTTCTGCATCCCAAAGGCCTCGGCTGAGCTGCAAGTGCCGAGATGAGGTATGCTGAGCTGCTTGGGCTGTGCTACGTTGCGCTCTCTCATTTAAGCACTAGCCAATTATATAAATAATATCAATTATATCAATAATAATAAACATCAGTCATTGCAGCAGTCACGCCTCGTAGCCAACTGCAGATGTAATGAGCAACAGATGAGGTTCACCTACCATTGGCTCATGTCCACAGCAACAGAACTAGGCACCTTCACCTGGCCAAGTTGAAACCTGAACCTAGCTGCCACAACGCCTAACATGCGTCTTAGGGTGGAATCTCAGCCTTGTTATTGCATTACTGTGTTTATTGATTTTAATGGCAGGGGTGACCAACAAGACCCATTTAGAAAACTTGTCAGGGCACAAATTAAATTAGATGGAAACCAGAGTTTCCACATTGCCTTTTGTCTAGACCTAGTCTTAGCCTCTATGTGATAGCAACACATTATCACAATGACAACTTTTGTTCTAAGTTTTTTTATTATGCTACTATTGAAATATAGATGGCTTCTATAAAACTTATATTATTGTGTAAGATATGCTAAACAAAACTAGAAAAAAAAAAGGAGATGCTGGATGAGCTTTTTCCTGGACAAGAACTTCCTCTCCACAATCATCTATTTTACTCTAATACTAGTCACCTCCAAGTTTTCATTAATTTCCTATTATTGCTATAATAAATTGCCATAAACTTGGTGACTTAAAAAAAACCCAACTGTATTATCAGAATCGGTTTCACTGGGCTAAAATTAAAGTATTGTCAGGGCTATGTTAATTCTAGAGGCCCTAGTAATTAATTTGTTTCCTTTCCTTTTTCAGCTTGTAGAGGCTGCCCGCATTCCTTGGCTTTTGGCCACGCATCACCTGTTTCCATCATTACATCTCCTTGTCTGAGATTGATTCTCTTGCTTTTCTCTCTCCATTATAAAGATCCTTGTGCTTACATAGGGCCTACCCAGATAAAGCAGGTTAATTTCCCCATGTCAAGATCCTTAATCACATCTGCAAAGGCCCCTTTTGCCATGTAACATATTCACAGGTTCTGGGGACCATTATTCTGCCCACCAACACACACCTTTTTAAAGAAAACTTTTAGGCCACTAACATTATACAAATACTAAGAGACATTATTACAAATATTAAGAGACGCATCCAAGAATCTGATCTAATGGAAGCCTTTAATTTATGTACATGTAGTGATGCTGGGTACAAAGGAAATCTGTTAGACATAATGGAATTTGGAAACTGAACTCACATGGTATATGCCAAAAAGAGTCTTATTAACATCAGCTATTTAACTCCAAAGGACAACACTTCATGGAGATGTCCAGGATTAATACAATGAAGCATGTGATTTAATAGACAGTCTTTAAACATACTTTGAGTAATTTAGATATCACAAAACATCTAAGCTAATATTTCCTGATAAGCTCTAAACTTTAAAGAATGATGAATCAGTATATCTAAGAAAAAGTTGTATTTAAGTCATCTAGGTCATTTTCACTTAGTGAAAAACTTCTAAAGAATTCAGACAGTTGCAATACACCAAGATCGCAAGATTTGGGGGCCCTAGCTGATCTTGCCAAAGCCACCAGAGTGAAGAAAATTATCAGAATTGCTGTTTGTTAGATGATCTTCAAGTCTGGTTTGATTAAGGAAACACAGAGTTCAAGGAATTAGTTGCTAAACTGTAAGATTTATATTTTTAATACTTTGCAGCGCCAACAAAATAGGTACATTAATGTTCAGCAGTTGATGAGAAAGCTGAACAAATCTAATTCCATGCAGATCATCAACCCACAGAAACACATAGCACCGCATAAAGACATAGCACACAGAGTATGCCTGAAAAATCATAGGAGTCAAATGTGTAAAATTGCATGTGAGTTCTTCAGCTGCTACCCTCTTAGGTTTAGCTGCTTCTACACATCTGGATTGATAAAGTACTGCCCAGGACATATGGTTAACTAAATGAAAATTCTAACTAATCATAATATTCCAAATCTTAATCACATTAAGGATCTAAAAGTAATGTTTCTATAGGTATATCATTTGGGATTAAGTTCAACTTTGAATGGCAGAAAATCTAAGTCAGTGGCTCACAGAACAGAGAAGTTTTATTTCTTTTTCTGATAAATGAATCCAACATTGGTAAGATGGCTCTGTGATCATCAAGGACTAGATTTCTTCTGTCGTTTTGCTTGAATGTTCAAGGGCATGTGTTTTTCATCTCATAGTCCCAGAGGACTAATTAATCTCCAGATGTCATAATAACCTTCCAACTATCTCAAAGAAATAATCAATGAAGAAGGGCTCCCTTGTCCCTTTAAAATGGTGTTCTTAATCATTTTTGGATCATGAACACTTTTGGCTCTCTAATGTATCTTTTGGGCCTCTTCCCTGAATAATGTTTTTAGTATAGAAAAGTAAAAACATAGGATTACATAATGTCAGATTTATGGACTCTCTTGATTGTACCCACAGACTTTCAGATTCCCTGGGGGTCTGCACATTCCCAGATTAGGAACCCAGAAGTCATATACTACACTTCTGCTTATATCCCATAGGTCTGATCAATATTGGAAATCTACATTTTATATAGAAACTTTGGGTAATTCTAATGTACACCAAAGTTTGTACACTATAGATTAGGCATCAGTTATTTTATTTATAACAACTTTATTGAGATGTAATTCAATTCACTGGTTTTTAGTATATTCACAGTTATGCAACCATCACCACACTAATTGCAGAACATTTGCATCACCCAAAAAGAAATTCCATACCTATTAGCAATCACTTCTATTCCCCCTCCTCACAGCCCTAGGCAACCACAAATCTACTTTCTCTCTCTATGGATTTGCCTGTTTTGGACACACATTTCATATAAATAGAATCACATAATATGTGATCCTTTGTGACTGGCTTCTTTCTTTTAGCATAGTGTTTTCAAGATTCATCCATTTTATAGTATGCTTCAGTACTTCTTTCTTTTTATTGCTGAATAATATTCCATTGAATGGATGTATCAAATTTTATGTATCCATTCATCAGTTGGTGGACATTTGGGTTGTTCCCACTTTTTGACTATTATGAGTAATGCTACATAAACATTCATGTACAAGTTTTTATGCGAACACGTTTTTCCTTTCTCCTAAGTTTATACCTAGAAGTGAAATTGTTGGTCATATGGTAATTCTGTGTTCAACTCTCAGAGGAACAGCCAGACTGTTTTCCACAGCAGCTGTACTATTTGAATTCTCTCCAACAGTGAATACTGGTTCCAATTTTTCCACATCCTTGCCAACTCTTTTTATTATCTACTTTTTAATTATAGCCATCCTAGTGGGTGTGAAGTAGGATTTCCTTGTAGTTTTGATTTGCATTTCCCTGATGGCCAGTCAAGTTGAATGTCTGTACATGTGTTTAATGGCTGTTTGTCTATCTTCTTTGTAGTAATGTCTATTTTTATTATTGAGTTATAGGTATTCTTTATATATTCTAGATGAAAGTCCTTTATTAGATATAAGATTTGCAGAAATTATCTCCCATTCTGTGTGTTCTCTCTTTACTTTCCTAATGGTGTTCCTTGAAGCACAAAAATTTTTAACTTTGCTGTCAAATTTATCTTTATTTTCTTTAGTTGCTTATGCTTTTGGTGTCATGTTTATAAAAGTACCATTGTCTAATTCAAGATCATGAAGTTTTTGACCTAAGTTTTCTTCTAAGAGTTTTTACTTTTAGCTTTTTTTTTTTTGGGGGGGGGGTGGTCAGTGAGGGTAGGGGGTGGTGCATGGTCCGGGAAATCAACCCTGGTCTCCCTCATGGAAGGCGAGCATTCTACCACTGAACCACCTACTTTTAGCTTTAACACTAAAGTATTTGCTTCATTTTGTGTTTATTTTTATAAATACATGAGGTAGGTGTCCAATTTTATTCTCTTGCATGTAGCTAGCCAGCTGTCTCAGCATCATTTGTTGAAAAGCCTCTTCCTTCCCCCATTGAATTATCTTGGCACCCTTGTTAAAAACCAATCAACTGTAAATGTGAGGGTTTATTTCTAGACTCTCAATTCTATTCCACTGATCTATAAATCTATTCTTGTATCAATTTCATGCTGTTTTGATTTCTGTAAATTTGAAGTAAATTTTGAGATTGGGAAGTGTGTATTATCCAACTTCATTTTTTTTTTTTTTCGTTTTCTTTCTTTCTGTTTTGCTTTTCTGGGTCCCTTGCATTTCCATATGAATTTTAGGATTAGACAGTCAATTATAGCAAAGATGCCAGCTGGAATTTTGATAAGGATTGTACTGGATCTGCAAATCAATTTGAAGAAGTATTGCCATCTTAACAATATGAAATCTTCCAATCTATGAACATGAGATTTCATTTTCTTTTACTCTGTTAGGTGAAGGAAATTCTCTTCTATTCCTGGTTTGTTGGTTATTTTTATCATGAAAGCCTGTTGACTTTTGTCATATGTTTTCTTCTGTATCTATTGAGATTATCATGTGGTTTTTATCTTTTATTGTGATGATATAGTGTATTCTATTAATTGATCTTCAGATATTAAACCAATCTTGAATTCCTAGGAAAAATCACACATCATTCAGGTGTAAAATCCTTTTTATATTTTGCTGGATTCCTTTTGCCAATCTTTTGTTGAGAAATTTGTTTCTATAGTCACAGAGGATATATTGATCTCCATTTTTCTTCTTGTGATGTCATTGTCTGTCTTAGGTATCAAGATAATATTAGCAACACAGAATGAATTGGAAGGTATTCTCTCCTGTTTCTTTGAAGAGTTTGTAAAAGATTGGTACCAATTTTTCTTTAAACATTTGTCACATTTTACCAATTAAGCCATCTGCTCTTGGGATTTTCTTTGTCAGGAGTTTTTTTGTTTTTTTGTTTTTTATAGTTAATTCAATCTCTTTACTTGCTATGGGTCTCTACAGATTTTCTGTTTCTTCTTGAGTGAGTTTTGGTAGTTTGTGTTCTTCAAGGAATTTTTCCATTTCATTTAGATTGTCTAATTTATTGGCATGCAAGTCTTTCTCTTATTCCCTTATTTTTAAATTTTGATAAGGTTGATAGTAATTTCCCTCTTTCATTTCTCATTTTATAATTTTAATCTTTTTGTCCGGGAGCAGCCAAGTTAAATGTCAATTTTTTCAAAAGACCAACTTTTGGTTTCATTTACTCTCACTGTTGCTTTTTTATTCTATTTTTAATTTATTTCACCCTAAACATTATTCTTTCTTCTGCTTGCTTTGGGTTTAGTTTTCTCTTTTGATTTCTTAAGATGGAGGATTAGGTTATTTGAAATCTTTCTTTTTTTATCTACATGTTCACTGCTGTAAATTTCCCTCAAAGCACTGCTTTTGTTGTATTCCATAAGTTTTGGTTTGTTGTGTTTTTTATTTTCCTTCATCTTATAGTACTTTGTTATGTTCCTTGTAATTTCTCCTTGACCCATTGGTTGTCAGCATGGTGTTGTTTAATTTTCACATTTGTGAACCTCCAAAATTTTCTTCTGTTAATGATATCTAATATCATTCCATTGTGTTTGGAAGGTATACTTTATGTGATTTAAATTCTTTTAAGTGTATCGAAGCTTGGTTTATGGCTTAGTACATTATCTATCCTGGACAATGTTTCGTGTAAACTTGAAAAGAATATATATTCTGCTGTTGTCGTATGGCATGTACTATAGGTGTTTGTTAGGTCTAGTAAGTTTATAGTTTTGTTCAAGTCTTTTATTTCTTTGAGGCTCTTTTGTCTAATTATTCTGTCCATTAAAGAAAGTGTGGTCTTGTACAAACACTTCAAAAAGGAAGATAAGAGCAGAGAATGCAAATTAAAATGATGATGAGATACCACTACACACAAAATGTTGGTAAGAATATTCAGCCACTCAACTCTCATGTATTGTTGGTGGGAGTATAAAATGATAAAACCACTTTGAAAATAGTTCGGCTATATATATATTTACTGTAAGACTTAGCAATTCCATTCCTGGGCATTTATTCAAGAGAAATGAAAGCATATGTCTACAAAAAGACTTGTACATGAATGTCCATAGCATATAATTTTATTCATAACAGGACCAAACTAGAAACAACCCAGGTATCCATAAACAGAATGGATAATGGGGAGATATGTTATATTTGTACAATGGAACAATACTCAGCAATAAAAAAGTAAACCACTGATGGATAAATTTCCAAAACATTACCCCCAGTGAAAGTGTCAGAGTCCATCGAATGAGAATGTGTGCACTTTGCAGAATGTAAATTTTACTTTAAAACCCCCCGTAAAAAATATCAAACTCTGTTTAGTTACAACTCACTTTGAAATTAGCCTACAGCTTACTTTGAAATTAATTAAAAAATAAGCTAGATAGCAGATGTAAGCATGATAGATAGGTATGTGAAAAAACAAATATAATAAAGTGATAATTGTGAACTATAGGTGGTATGTATATAGGTGTTCACCACACATAATTTCCCATATTTTCTGTATGCATACAGTCCTCAATTTGCATAGTAGTGTGGGGGATTAAAAATGACTGTGCCAGCTGAAATTGTACAAAGCAGTCTCTGGGAAAATTACTATTGTTCTGTGACATTTATAAAATTTTGTCAAACTATTAAAAACTCTTACTGTCAGTTATGAATGTATAGGGAATGAAAAAAGTGAGGTTAATGTTTATTTAGTACACTGTACTTTAAAATATTAGGAAAACTGAGAATTAAAGGGTGATATTCTATGAAAAAAAATCAAGAGTAGTTTGAATAGTCCTTACTTTCTTTCTTCTTGTATAATTTATGATATGGAACAAACATCTTTTCTGTGCTTTGTCAAATTGTCATATTCCTTTCTAAGTTTGGATCAGCTTCCAATATCTTATCCTTTGCACTTTTATGTCATGAATTATCTCTGAGGATTCCCTTAATATGAAATTTATTGCCAGCACCACATCCTCGGAGACATCTTCTTCCTATTTCTCACATTTTTCTCATTTATTTCCATAAATTTTTGGTTACTAAGTTCTTCTGACTGCTTATCTAGAGTTTTGAGCAGCAGCAATATCAATACTACAGTCAGCTATTTCTTCTATTACTCTATTTACATTCTGTTCAAAACTTGCAAAGTTTTATGCACAGTGTGGTAAAAGTTTCTGCCGTGCTGCATGCACATTATTTGCTGTTTCTTCTGCTAGATGTTTGGAATGTTAGAAAGCATGCTCTATGTCATATTTTCTCCAAAACTCAGACAAATTAAATGATCCCTAGTTATAGTGTGACTAACCTGTCCAAAAAAATGTCTAAGTTATAGGTTGAAATAAAGAGTCGAAATAACCCTTTGGGCCATTTGCAGGATTAATGAATTTGTGTTTGGTGGTAAAAAGCAAATTTTTACATTTCCATTCAAGTCCCCAAGAGAATCAGTATCCAACAGAAGTATTTTAAAAGTTAAGTTATTTTGCTTATGTTAACTCTCTACTTCTTGGAGAAGTAGGCAACCTAATACAGTCTTTGCTGTCTGGGTGTGAACTGAATAATAGATATGCAGTGTACAAACGCTGACAAACTTGGAAGAAGTGATATAGTTGTGGAAGAAGTGGTCATTATGCTTATCTGTTATTTACATAATGATTTGTGGACTGAAGAGCTAGCAGCAATATTTGTATTGTATGCAATTACTCACAATTAATATACCATGGTAACTGAAACTTGAACTGTGTTGGGGGGTTGGGAGGCTAGTGATTGGCCTGATTTAACTAAACTGTATTAACTAAAATTTATGCATATTAAAACCATGCAAAACAAGGATTACCTGTGTTTGGAATTTTCTACAGTAAACGTTGGGGAGAAAAATATCCCTACTCTTTAAGCTTCCATGCTTTTGCTAGTCTTTATGTTGTCTTAGACTTTCCCCCAACAGTCCTTTTCCTGGAGAATTATCTTCTATTTCCCTTGTCGCCCACTTTCATTTATTTTCCAAGGCTCTACTCCGTTATTCTTTTTTTAGGTATTGTATGATAAAATATCCTGGTAATTTCCCACTTTAAAAATGTTATAAAAAGTTATCTTCTGGTAAAAATGTGCATGTAGTAGTGATTAAGTTGTATCCGAAAATAGATGTATCTTGTATGGCAGCTGTTTGACATAGGAAAACTCATTTGAGAGGTTCATTCATTGAGTATAAATACTCTAGACATTTGAAACAGCACTATTCATTAGTCATCTCTTTTGGGAGGGAGAGGCTTGCTTGTTTTTTCCTTTCTGTCTCTCATGTGCACACGTATGCTCTTGCTTGTGCTCATTTTCTGTGTCACACCTTCATACATTTCTCATTCTTTCTGCTTGCTCACATTCTCTTATAAGGTCTTACTTTTATGTTTTGAAGTCACTAACTACTTGTACCTCTGTGTTTGTTCTCAAGCATATTTTTATATGATTGTGTAATGGACTGTTATGTGAGATGTATATATTTGTTTGGGTATAAAATATTTATCCATTTTATTGGTATTTTCTGTAGGACAAGACCAAGTTTGGATTATTTAATTATACTTAATTATTAGAATATTAGCACCACAAAATAGGAAGTTTTGTTTATTTTGTTCACTAATGTATTCCTATGCCTAGAACAGTACCTGAGATATAGTAGATGTATGTTAAAAAATTTTTTAAGTTAATCAAACATTGTTTTTTGAACTCTTTAGATTTAACTCTTGTGAATAGTTATAGTTCATATTATTTCAGAGTTATATTTATTTGTATAAAATGCCATTGTACATTCTCTCAGAGACTATTTTATATTTCAAAGTTAAGAACTTAATATTAGTTGTAATTGGTAAATCAATCAATGGTAAATCAGTGATGTTATCCTTGAATTTATTAGGGTTGGCAAAGTGTCTGTTAATTGAAGTTCAGAATTGAGTGATAAGGCAATGTGTTTCAGGATTTTTCTGAATTGCTTTTTCTTAGTTTTGACTTTTAGCACTTTATTAATTATTTAGATCATTGAAAAGCTTTCTTTTCTGTTTTTTAATATGGTGAGCAAAACAGTGATTTGTATAGTTGTTGTTATATGTGTGTAGGAATTCTGTAAAATCGAACCTCCAATTATTTGAGATCTAATATTAAAATTTGAAAGATAATAAAGGAAGAAGGAGAATGAAATTTATTTACCCATGTCATGCAGATACCAGTTTTAACATTGAACCAAGTCTTAAATTGTGACAATTTAATATGACATCATCTCAGAAGCAGAGAGTTAGAAATAATATGATACCACTCTGTGTTTAGGATTAAAAGAGTTCAAGATGTGCTCGGAAATTTAGCAAGGAAATTGGATCAAGATGACAGATCAAGCTCAAGTTCTAGCCTCTCTTCACTTCTCCCACTTTTCCCAAATATCTAAAAGTTACCAAAAAGATTAATGAATGCACACACATGTACATAGATGCACACACTTTGATATTAGGAAACATGAAGGGGATGCTCTCATTATATAAGTTTTATGAAATACCTTGTAAGATACAGGGCAGATGAAATTAGATTGAAGGTGGACACTATATGTTCTAGTTTGCTAGCTGCCGGAATGCAACACACCAGAGACGGATTGGCTTTTAATAAAAGGGGATTTATTTTGTTAGTTCTTCAGAGGAAAGGCAGCTAACTTTCCACTGAGGTTCTTTCTTACGTGGGAAGGCACAGGATGGTCTCTGCTGGCCTTCTCTTCAGGCCCCTGGGTTCCAACAACTTTCCCTGGGGTGGCTTCTTTCTGCATCTCCAAAGGCCTGGGCTGAGCTGCCGGTGCTGAGATGAGGAATGCTGAGCTGCTTAGGCTCTGCTACATTGTGATCTCTTATTTAAGCACCAGCCAATTAAGTCAAATGTCATTCATTGGAGCAGGCACGCCTCCTAGCTGACTGCAGATGTAATTAGCAACAGATGAGGTTCATGTACCATTGGCTCAAGTCCACAGCAACAGAACTAGGTGCCTTCAGGTGGCCAAGTTGACAACTGAATCTAACTACCACACTATAACTCAAAAACTGCATAACAGAGGCCTTATATAGAAGGTAGGAATGCTCTTGGGGTGATCCAAGCATATAAAAGGAAAGTATGAGGATTTCTTTTTGGCCCTGGGACAATTGTTTCTAGAAAAACAAAAACTTATGAAATTCATTAGCAACAGACCCATACAAGGAATTGCTAAATGGCATTCTTTAGGAAAATGGAACGTGATCTTACAGAAATTGAAGCGAGAAATGAAGAACAATTCAAAGGAGAAATTATAAGGTCAATACATAACACAATTGCATTTCTGTATTCTAACAACAACCTAACAAAAATTTTAAAATGATAAAATAAACAATAACATACAAAGCACTAAATACCTAGAAATAAATTTCAAATATGTGCAAGATCTCTACATACAAAACTTGAAAATATTATCGAGAGAAATTAAAGAAAAATAAGTTGAGGCCTACATAATATCCATAGTTAGGAAATTAACTAATGTAATCATATCAATTTTTCCTAAACTGATGTATAGATTCAGTGCAGTCCCAGTAAAATCTTCAATATATTTTGGTAGAAATTGACAAGCTAATTTTTAAATTGATATATAATTGCAAAAGGCCAAAAATAGCCTAGAGACTATTGAAGAAGAAGCAAAGTTGGAGGACTTATGCCTTCTAGATATCACAACTTATTATTTGGGTAAAATAATTAAGAAATTATGGTTTTGGCTCAAGGATAGAGAAGTAGATCAATGGAAAAAATTAGAGTTCAGAAACAGACTCACACACGTGTAATCAGTCACTTGATTTATGACAAAGGTGATACTGCTGCAATGCAACGAGGAAAGGGTGTTGATCTTGTTAATAAATGGTGCTAGGTCACTTGGATATCCATAGGGAAGATAATGTATGCTGACTTCTAGCTTACCCAAATTCAATCCTCAATTTCAGATAGATTCTAGACTTAGGTAAAAATTAAACCTTCTAAAAGATAACTTAAGAAAATATCTTCATGACCTTGAAGTAGACAAAGATTTCTTAAATTGGACACAAGAAGTATTGCCAATAAAGAAAAAGATTACTATATTAGTTTGCTAATGCTGCTGAAAAGCAATGTACCAGAAATGGAACGGCTTTTAAAAAAAGAATTTCATAAGTTATAAGTTTACAGTCCTAGTGCTGAGAAAATGTCCAAATTAAGGCACCAACAAGAGGTTACCTTCACTCAAGAAAGGCTGTGCTGGTTTGAAAGGATGTGTGTCCCCTAGAAAAGCCATGTTTTAATCTAAATACCATTTCATAAAGGCAGAATAATCCGTATTCAATACAGTATGTTTGAAACTATAATCAGATCATTTCCCTGGAGATGTGATTTAATCAAGAGTGGTTGTTAAACTGGATTAGGTGATGATATGTCTCCATCCATTTGGGTGGGTCTTGATAAGTTTCTGGAGTCCTATAAAAGAGGAAACATTTTGGAGAATGAAAGAGATTCAGAATGAGCAGAGCAGAACGACATAGCCATGAGAAGCAGAGTCCACCAGCCAGCAGCCTTGGGAGATGAAGAAGGAAAATGCCTCCCGGGGAGCTTCATGAAACAGGAAGCCAGGAGAAGAAGCTAGCAGATGATGCTGTGTTCACCATATGCCCTTCCATGAGAGAGGAACACTGACCATTTCACCATGTGCCGTCCCAGATGAGAGAGAAATTCTGACTGTGTTCGCCATGGGCCCTTCCGCTTGAGAGAGAAACCATGAACTTCATTGGCCTTCTTGAACCAAGGTATTTTTCCCTGGATGCCTTTGATTGGACATTTCTATAGACTTGTTTGAATTGGGACATTTTCTCGGCCTTAGAACTGTAAACTAGCAACTTATTAAATTCCCCCTTTTAAAAGCCATTTTGTTTCTGGTATATTGCATTCTGGCAGCTAGCAAACTAGAACAAAGGCTGATGCCATCTGAAACACCTCTGTCAGCTGGGAAGGCACATGCCTGGCATCTGCTGGTCCCTTGCTCCTGCGCTCCATTACTTTCAGGCTCTGTTTCCTTTGGGGGTTCCTCATTTGGCATCTGTGGGCCTTCACTTAGCTCCTTTGGGACACAACTCTGGGTCTGGCTTGCTTAGGATCTCATAGGAAGGCACATGGTAATGTCTGCTGGGCCCTGCATCTCCAAACATCTGCGTCTTGTTTGACTCTGTCAGCTCTGCAGCAACTTATTTAAGCATCTGCATCTGCATCTGCTCTGAACTTTCTCCAAAATGTCTCCTTTTTTAAAGGACTCCAGTAAACTAATCAAGACCCACCCTAACTGGGTGGAGTCACATCTCCATTAAACAAAAAGGCCACACCCACATCTGGGAGCATCACATCTCCATGGAGATAACCTTATCAACCTTCCAGCCTATAGTACTGAATAGGAATTAGGAGAAACTGTTGCTCCCACAAGATTGATTAGGATTAAAATATGGCTTTTCTAGAGAACATAATCCTTTCAGACCAGCACAGATGTGGAGGCAGCCATTTCTTTTAATCCCTATTCAGTACTGTAGGTTGGTAATTTGAGTAGATTATCTACATGGAAATGTGACACACCCAATTGTGGGGTTTAACCCTTGATTAGAGGGAGACATGACCACCCATTCCAGGTGGGCCTTGATTAGTTTACTAGAATCCTTTAAAAGAAGAAACATTTTGAAAAAAGCTTTACATCTGCCAGAGCCAAGACACCCCATGCACCTAAAGACCTTTGGAGATGAAGAAGGAAAATGCCCCCGGAGGAGCTTCATGAGACAAGAAGCCTGGAGAGAAAGCTAGCAGATGTCTCATGTTTACCATATGCTTTTCCAGTTGGGAGAAAGAAACCCTGAATGTCATCAGCTTTTCTTGAGTGAAGGTAGCCTCTGGTTGGTGCCTTACTTTGGACATTTTTATAGACTTGCTTTAATTGGGACATTTCCATGACCTTACTTGCAACGTAATAAATTCCCCATTTAAAAGCTGTTCTATTTCTGGTATATCACATTCTGGTGGCTAACAAACTAGAACAGTGTCCTTGGTTAATTTATTCCGAAATATGTTATTATTTTGGTTGCTTTTGTAAATGGATTTTTTTTCTTGATTTCCTCCTCACATAGCTCATTACTAGTTTATAGAAAAACTACTGATTTTTGGACATTGTTCTTGTCCTGGCCACTTTGCTTTATCCATTTATTAACTCTAGTAGCTTTGTTGTAAATTTGTTTGGATTTTTGACTTTAGTAGTATGTCATCTGCAAACAGTGAGAGTTTTACTTCTTTCTTTCCAGCTTGGATGCCTTTTATTTGTTTTTCTTGTCTAATTGCTCTGGTTATAACTTCCAGCACAGTGTTGAATAACAGTGGTGACACAGGGCAAACTTGTCTTGTTCTTGATATTACAGAGAAAGCTTTCAGTCTTTCCCCATTGAGTATGATGTTAGCTGTGGTTTTTTTCATATATTTCCTTTATCATGTTGAGGAAGTTCCCTTCTATTCTTATCCTCTGAAGTGTTTTCATTAAGGAAGGATGTTGAACCATAATCACATGGAATCTTGAATAGGGCATAAGATCTTGTTGGTTTGTACAGGTTAGTGTGATGCCCTGATAGTTCCTAGAGTAATTTGGGCAGAGAATAAAAAAGTATTTGTGAAGTCCCTTTTGGGGGATGGGGGAAGAAAGAGGAAATCTTAAACTTCCCCATCTGGAGGATTCTTGATATTCTCAATCTTGGGGCTCACCCCTTCGAAACTCATTCCTGCAAAAAAGCAAAGGCTACTTATAATTATGCCTAAGAGTCACCCCCAGAGAACCTCTTTTGTTGCCTCTCTCTCTAGGCTGTCTTGGCAGACGACCTCACTGCCCTTCCCCCTATATGGGACATGACTCTCAGGGGTGTAAATCTCCCTGGTAATGTGTGACAGGACTCCCAGTGATGAGCTGGGACCCAGCATCATGGGATTGAGAAAGACTTCTTGACCAAAAAAGGGAAAAGAGAAATGAGATAAAATAAAGTTCCAGTGGCTGAGATTTCAAACAGAGTTGAGAGGTTATCCTGGAGGTTATTGTTATGTATCATTTAGTTTATGGTACATTGGAGTGGTTAGATGGAAGTAACTGAAACTGTTGAACTGTATTCCAGCAGCCTTGATTCTTGAAGATGATTGTATAAGTATATAGCTTTTACAGTGTTTCATGTGATTGTGAAAACCTTGTGGCTGATACTCCCTTTGTCCAGGGTATAAACAGATGAGTAAGAAAATAAATAAATAATAGGGGGAGATAAGGGGTGAAAAAAGAATTTTGGCAGCTCGAAATACTAGGGGTCAATAAGAGGGAGGGGTAAGAGGTATGAGATTTATAAGTTTTTTCTTTTTATTTCTTTTTCTGGAGTGATGCAAATGTTCTAAAAAATTATCATGGTGATGAATACACAACTGTATGATGATATTGTGAGCCACTGACTGTACATCATGTATGGGATATATGTGTGTGAAGATTTTTCAGTAAAAATATTAAGAAAAAAAAGAGAGAAAGGCCGATGAGGTTCGGTGTTTCTCTCTCAGCTGGGAGGGCACATGATAATGTCTGTAGCTTTCTCTCCTGGCTTCTTGTTTCCTGAAGCTCCCCCGGGGGCATTTCTCTTCTTCGTCTCCAAAGGTCTCTGGCTATGTGGATTCTGTTGATTCTGTTGGCTCTGTAGCTTTTTCCACAATGGTCTCTCTTAAAGGGCTCCAATATGCAACCCCACCTTGAACGGGTGGAGATACATCTCCATGGAAACCTAATCAAAAGTTACCACCCACAAAGTGGGTTATATCTCCATGGGAACAATAAAAAAGATTCTGTCCAGCAATATTGAATGAGGATTAAAGGACATGGTTTTTCTGGGGTACATTTTAGCTTCAAAGCAGCACAACAGCTTTCTTTCCTCTTAAGTTTTTTGAAGAGTTTGAGTAGGATTGGTATTAATTCTTTCTTGAATGTTTCATAGAATTCACATGTGAAGCCATCTGGTCCTGGACTTTTTTTTTTGTAGGGGAAGGGAAGGAAACTTTTTCTTTTCTTTTCTTTTTTTTTTTTTTTTAATCCATCGTGCCTTATTTATTTCTTCTAAAATAAGAATTGTGTAACCAGCTGCTTTCCATGGGACAAGAACTGTGGTAATAATGGATTCAACTGACTATATTACACAACTATGCTAATATTTTATTACTTCAAAAGCACTTTTCAAGAGAAAAGTATGGCTTCCAATAGAAATATTATACCTGAACTTGGTACCAAACTCAGATTAGCAAGAAAAAAGCAGGCTTTCAGGTTTTCAAGTTAAACAACAATTTGTAACTAAAATTTTAACCCCAAGGATTATCACAAAACATATTACAAATGACAGCATGAAAAAAATCTTGCACAGTAACTCAAAGTTCAGCACAACAATGTACCTTTAAACTGGCAGGACAGAGATATCTTGGTTAGTCTCAAATTTCCAAATAAAGGATGTTATTGAATAGCTATATATTCATACACCACAATCACATGAGGAACTTATGACCTAAAGTAAAGGTAACTTTTCTCAAAGCATCAGATGCTATACCCACTGGGCAGTTCTGTCCAGTGCAAAGATTAGTTGGATCTTTTAAAATCTCTGTCATAATTTAATGGTGCATCTTTTATTTTTTACCAGCTAGTTTGTGTTCATAGCAGTTTTTAAAGACTGCTTGTTCAACCACAATTACATGCTATATACCAGCTTTGGACAAAACTAAAGACCTTAATTTTTGCCAGTTTTGTTTCCATACTTGTTCTAGTTTGCTAGCTGCTAGAATGCAATATTCTGGAAGTGGAATGACTTTTTAAAAGGGGAATTTAATAAGTTGCAAGTTTACAGTTCTAAGGCTGAGAAAATGTCCCAATTAAAGCAAATCTATGGAACTGTCCAATCTAAGGCATCCAGGAAAAGATACCTTGGTTCAAGAAGGCCAATGAAGTTCAGGGTTTCTCTCTCAAGTTAGAAGGCACACGGTGAACACAGTCAGGGTTTCTCTCTCAAGTGGAAAGGCACATGGTGAACACAGCGTCATCTGCTAGCTTTCTCTCCTGGCTTCCTGTTTCATGAAGCTCTCTGGGAAGCATTTTTCCTTTCTCCAAAGGTCGCTGGCTGGTGGACTTTGCTTCTCATGGCTATGTCATTCTTCTCTGCTCTCTCTGAATCTCTCTCCAAAATGTTTCCCTTTTATAGGGTTCCAGGAAACTAATCAAGACCCACTTGAATGGGTGGAGACACATCTCCATCTAATCCAATTTACCAACCATGCTTGATTGAGTTACATCTCCAGGGAGATGATCTAATTAGATTCAAACAAACAGTAGGGAATAGGGATTATTCTGCCTTTACAAAATGGGATTAGGATTAAAACCTGCTTTTTCTGGGGTACATATATCTTTCACACCAGCACACTCCACCCTCTGCACCCTAAAAAAGATACGTTTTCCCCATATATAAAATACATTAATTTCATAACAATATCAGAAATCTTTAAACAATTTCAGTAGCAATAAAAATGAAACATAAAGTTAGAAACAGTACAAACTCCTACCAAAGTTAGTTACAGGCATAGTCTGTTCTAAGACAAAATTATCCTCTGGCTCTGGACCTGTAAAATTCAGAACAAGTTATTTGCTGCCAACATACAATGGAGGAACAGTCATAGGATACATATACCCATTTCCATAGGGAGAAAGGAACACAGGGGTCACCAGACCCATACAGTTTCAAAAACCTGCAAGGTAAAGTCCATTAGATTTCAAAGTCTGAGAGTCATTTATCCTCGGGGCTTTAGAAAGTGGCAGTCCCATCCTTTCCTGCCTCTCTCCAAATGCAATCTTGGGGAACATTGGGGAGACCACCTTTTTTTTGGCTCCACCCTCTCTAAGCATTGGGGCCCCACCTGGGCTCTCTGCTTCTCTGGGGCACATGCTCAACCCCTCTATGTGGTGACAGCCAGGCTCTCCCCAAACCCCAAGGAATGTGCTTCACTCTCTCCAAGGCCTGAGGTGGAATGACTCTTCTGCTGCAATGAGGTGGAAGGCCCATCCTCTGCCTTTGGGGCAAACTCACCCTCTCCACGGGTTTGGGTGGGTCCACTCTGCTGGCCCAAAGCTACTTGACTTCAGACCCTAGCCTCCATGGTTTTGCCTCTGAAGTTATTTTTCCTCCAATGTGTCCTGTCTCTGAACCCCCAGTCCTGACTGGCAGCAGCTTTGTTTATACAGGTCCCACAACACTCTCATTGGCTTTCTATGCAATAGCCTTGGATCATGCCCATCAGACATAAGGAGTTTCCAAAAGTCCTTTCTGGATAACTCCATGTCCAATCCTGGCTTTCCCTGAAATGGCTGACTTGAAAATGGTTTCACTTCTGGCCAAATACTCACATGGGGCACCATTCTTTGGGGTGTCCCCTCCTGGAAGCCCAGAATTTTCCAGAGCATCAATTTCTGCTTTCTTTGTACCCAAGCGTTCAGTTCTCAGCTTATCTCTTTCCTGTCACATTTAAGCTGCAAGGAGAAACCAATCTGCACTTTCGACATTTAATTTGGAAATTTCTTCTGCTAAATATCCAAGTTCATGGCTTTTAAAATCTGCCTTCCAGTCAAATCTACTAGTCAATTTTGCCAGATTCTCTGCCATTTTAAAACAAGGATCGCCTTCCTTCCAGTTTGCAATAACGCATGCCTCATGTCTATCTAAGGCCTCGTCAGAGGTATCCCACATGTTCATTCATATCGTTGCATGCCTCACGACTTTGTTCCTTTTTGTAGCAGCACAGCCTTCGTTCATAAGTACACACCACTGTTCACCACTCTACTTCTCCGTCAGTGCATCCTTCAGGCACCTGCATGCATCGGGCATCATGTAGAGGGCCACAGTCCATCAACATTCTCAATTTTAGATAATTTCATTGTTCTCAAGAGACAGAAAACCAATAACACACCCTCATCAAATAGGAGATCTAAACCTCCTCTTAACTCTTGTCCCTCACCCCATTATTTACTTCTGCTGTTGCTATGGTAGTACTGATGGTTTCCTTTTGAACACAGCTCATAGCATGCAATAGCAGTGTTCCCCTGTACCCAGCCCCTCATTTTTGAAGGACAGTTTTGCTGGTTAAAAACTCTTGGTTGGCAGTTTTTCTCTTTCAGAACCTTAAATATATTATTACCACTGCCTTTTCGCCTCCATAATTTCTGCTGAGAATCTGCACATAGTCTTATTGAGCTTCCCTTATAAGTGATGGACTGCATTTCTCTTGCTGCTTTCAGAATTCTCTCCTTGTCTTTGCTGTTTGACAAGCTGATTAGTACGTGTCTTGGAGTAGGTCTATTCAGATCTATTCTGTTTGGGGTACACTGAACTTCTTGTATCTGTAATTTTATGTCTTTCATAAGAGATTGGAAATTTTCAGTGATTATTTTTTCCTTTAGAGAGAAAATTCTTCCCCTTTTCCCTTTTCTTCTGCTTCTGAGGTACCCATAACATGCACATTCATGTGCTTCATATTGTCAATCAATTCCCTGAGACCCTGCTCATATTTTTCTATTCTTTTCCCTATCTGTTCATGCCTTAATTCTGTCTGTGTCTGGAGCAGTGCTAAAGCCTGAGAATACTGCATATCTATTTAATAAGCATTAAGAAATGAGAAAAAAATACCTTTTCCGAGCCAACCCCAGCCCCCCAGGTTTGCCAATCAGGAACCGAGGTTGGTAAATGATTCTGCATGCCCCCAGGCTCTATGTGTTCTGTTTTCCTGTGGTCCAGCCCTTTACCAATATTTTGTGCTTGTCCAACTGAAAAAGCTTCTGGTGTTTTTTTTTCCCTCATCAGCCCTGCCTCCTCTCTGCCAGTGTGAAAACTCCAGTTCCTTTAGTGCTTACTCCAAGTTTATCTGTGCTCAGGGCTTGTTTTCAGCAGTCCACATCTGTTAATTAATTCCATAATTGGAACTCAGTTGAGCTACCTTCCTTGCTTCTAGAACAGTCTGTTTCTTTTTCACTTGGGGAACCAGCCTGCCCTGCCTATGGGGGAGGGGCTCCAACCTCCACAGCTTGAGGGAGTTACAGTTCTGTGTGGGGTCTTGGCCGTCCCATCCATTTCAGACTAGTGTACAATGTGTGTCCAGTCACTGAAGTCCCCCAAATGGTCATTCTTCACAGGTCCTGGCTATTTACTAGCTGCCCCAGAGGATGAACTAAATTCCACACCTCCATGCTGCCATCTTGCCCTGCCTCCAACAGATACAATTCTGTTAAATTTTTTATGTTGAGTTCATTGTAGATTCACATGAAGTTGTAAGGAAATAATGCAGAGGGATCTCATGTACAGTTTACCCAGTTTCTCCCAATGGTAATGTCTTGTAAAACTATAATGCAATATCACATTCAGGATATTGAAATTGGTAGGTACAATGAACCAATCTTATTCAGATTTCCCCCATTTTACTTATATTCCTGTGTGTATGCATGTGTATGTGTATTTAATTGTATCACATGTGCAGTGTCATGCATCCATCACCACAGTTCAGAGATAGAAAATTTCTACCATCGCAAAGGTCCCTCCTGTTCTCCTTTTATAACTACATCCAAATTATCCCCTCTTCCATTGATAATACTTTAAACCATTGTTAATTTTCATAATAACCATAATTAAAACAAGTTTTTAATTTATCTAAATAATGGTTCCAAGCATTTATCCAAATACATCAAATAAGTGGTGTCTACATATTTAAAAGAAGTAACTAATTATTTAATAGTTCTGGAAGAGCTTATCTCCTTGCTTATTAGGAGATTAACAAACAAGGAATACATTGCAGAAGAAAGAAATATGTATTCACTTTGATACCTTCTAAAATAATTTCTTAAGACTTTAGACTTACTCATAAGCATTACATTAATTAGATGATGCCTATCATTTCTAAATAGAAATTAATTTATGGTGGGTTTTTTTTCCCCTTAAGGTAAGACTGGTTTATATGCTTTTCATCCTTATTCCATCCTGTGGAGGCTCTTCTAGTCTGAATCTGTATAAGTTTCATTCTTTGAAAGAGACTGCTAGTTCCTGACCACATATCCATTCTCCCTTTCTCAAACAAACAAAACCTCAATTTTTATTGATCACAATATTACCTAGCTAAAAGAAAATTTCCCATTCTTCTTTGCAACTCAGTGTGGCTATGTACATAATTATGAACAATAAGATATATGTTAAGGGATTGATGAGATTGTAGGGAAATCTTCTGAGACCTGGGGGCTATTCTTTTCTTCTTTTTTCTCCTGCGTTTTGAATTTTGAATTTTGATGAGATGAAATTTTGAATGAGATGGTTGGAGCTTAAACTGGATCTTGAGGAGACATGCTATGGAAAAGTAAACAGCAAGATGGAAGCAACCTTGATCCTTGGTGACCCAGAAACTTTTATACCCCCCATGTACTTTCTATCTCTGAACTTCTTTCATATGGAAGATAAGTAATTTTATCTTACTTATGTCAGTTTTATTTGGGGGGTTTCTGTGAGATATTTAGCCAAACCAAAGCCTAACTATGTACCCTTTCTAATATGATATACTCTTTCTCTCTCTCTGTGTGTGTGTGTATATGTACTTTTTCCTGGCCAAATATTTTAGCTATTTTATACTTTTTAAACAATTAACCTATTGTATCAGCATTTCAGTGACTACCACTACTGAAAAGAAGTTATTAATAATATTATTAAGACACTTTAAATAATTTCTCTTTTCTGTCTTTAAAGTTAATAGCCTATTGTTACTAGAATTGTTAAGATACCTTACATAATTTTTCTTTTTGTCTTTAAAGTTACCAGCCTTGGACCATGGATCCTGATCTTTAGTCTTCTATAATGTGTTGTAATGAATCGTCTCTATTATTATAAGTTTATGTGGTCATAGACCTTTTCATTAAAAGAACCTGGTCAGTACCTTACATAGAACAGGAGATGTAATGTTCATCTCTGATTGTACACATTTCACATTCACATTTCAGGTGGAAAGTACTGATATTATGGGAATTTTCCCCTTAGTACTGTGAGACGCATCAAGGTCTATCCATCATTTAGAAACATTGAAGTCTTTTGTATACTTTTTGACATTTGGAGGAAGCATTTCTTTTTCAATCCTTGTTTTTCATAAATTAAAAAAATAGCATTCAGTAAGTATTATTTTTGCAGTGGTCATTTTTATTTCAATCTGCTGTAACAAATTATCTTTCATTTAGCATTTAGACCAGTTGTCTCTTCATATCATATCTAGAACAGTGGAGGCTGATTGTTAATTGTTATGCAAACATAACTTTAGTTATTGGCATTGACTAGGCTTCTATCTTGACAAAAGAGAGTTCTTAGTACACTAATTTTATCTCTTTTTCATTAGATAGGAGTGGAGAAACATTCTGTTCTAATTTGTGTAGAAATTGGAAATGAGGCAAAATTGGGAATGAGATGAACTGTTTTCTTCTAACAAAGGAGAGGTGACTAATTCAGTATCTCAGTTTTAGAAGCTGTAATTCCAGACTTGGTTTCTAGGTGTCCAATACCTCATTCTGGTTAGGGTCAGGTATGAAGATGATAAGATGTGTTTGCTTATGCTGTAAAATAAAGCACCCTAAAATGTAGTGGTTTCAAACAACAAGCATTTCTCTTAATTTCTTGGGTCACTAAGTATTTCTTCTGGCTGGGCTGACTTGGCTGGAACTGGATGGTTCACCTAGTAGGGCATTACTCACATGTCTGGAGAGTGGCAGGCTGTTTGGTCTTGGGGTTGGGAATGGGGTATCTCAGCTTGGATGGCTCATCTGTGCTCCATGTGGTTTCTCATTCTTTAGTAGGTTGGCCAGGCTACTTCACATGGCAGCCTCAGATTTCAAACAGCAGCAAGAGAGGGCAAGCCCCAGTATGCAAGCACATGATTTCTATTTTTAAGTTAAAGGTAGAAAATTGTTCAATATAGTAATATTTAATTTTCATACCACACTTTTACATGATTCACAATTCTTAAAAGAGAAATGCATTAAAATATTCATGCAATTTGAGGAACATGTTAAGGACCATGTTAGATTACTTTCTAAGCTTAAAACTTATTTTTCCTAGGAAAAGGTGAAAAATTGCTTATTCAAAGGAGCATTGTTAATTCTGTCAGACTCTGGGATCATGTCTGCAACTTTTAAAAACATAGCATTTCATATAGCAGTCTTTTCTATTTGACTTTTTTTTTTTAATGGCGTTGAAATTTCAGATCAGCTCACTCTGAAACCTTAAAGTTACAAGATATTTTCTATACTGCAGATTTTCTGTTGACATTGAAAGACATGTTTAAACAGCCTTAGTAAATTCTCTTTCTAGTGCATTAAAATTTTTCCATTTCTAAAGCGAGTGATTTAATTTTAAGTGCAATGAGACTAAATATTTATGTTCAGATTGAAACTTAATATTTAAAGCAAACAAAACTAAATCCAAAAATGTTGAAAATAGTTTAAACATCAAGATTGAAATTTTTCCTCTGAAACCATGTACTTAAAGGCACAAGGTATTCTTTATTATTTTAGGACAAATATTCAGAATTAATAAAATCATTTTAAAGTCATAGTATTATCAGCCTTACATGGATTATACATGTAGTTTAATAATTTTGTTCAGTTTAGATCTTATTTCAAAACACATGTAACTGTTTTCTATATCATTGTTTTTTCAGTTATAAACTAGAAACATTTTGACCCTCATTGTTCTTTGATATTTGAAATAGAGAGAGCTAGAACATTTCTTAATGTTTAATCTGTTAAGCCTGCTGCAAGGTCTATAACTCTGAGGAATTATTTTCTAAATGAATTGTGGGATCCAGGATTTAGAATTTCTTGTTATAAACATTATGATGCACAAGAAGTGTACATCTCAGAGTAGACAATGTGAAGCACTCATTTCTAAACTTACTATCTAAGGTATATGCACTTTTCCAACATTCAATATGTGTTCAAGTAAGCAAAGCATATTAGAATAATTATGGGTTAACAGATTAAAAAAAATAGAAATAAAAATATTTGTGTGGGGTTTTGTTTGTTTACAAATAATCAGACTATAATATATAAACATGCAAATAATCCACAGTAATGTTGCATTTTTTTTTTACTAAAGACACACTTTAAATTGTTCCATAAGTGCACACATAGACACATATGTAAACAAATTATTACATTGAGAAACCTGGAACTATGCTGCAGACCATAGCTGCAGCTGTTATTTTCAGTCAGTAATAATGTTGCCTGTCATTAGGTATAAAATAATTCAGTAGTGAATGCTCTGTACCATCCATGTGCAATTATAGTTTAGAATTCTAATACACTACACTACTTAAAGTAAATTGAAATTCCTGAATACAGTACTATAATGTATTCAGCCTTAATCTAATTACTATTAAACCAGTGATGTTGAAAATCAATGATGCATTTGTTACAGAGCATAACTCATCATTTACAGTGTGTTTTAGGTGATATCGTCCTGACACTAGATGGTGAATAAAGTATTCCCAGTAAATTTAAATAACAGTAAAGAAAAAAAAACACATGGGATGTAGTGAAGGCAGTGCTGAGAGGGAAATTCATAGTACTAACACCTACAATAAAAGTAAGAAAGAGCTAAAACCAAAGACCTAACTGCAACCTGGAGGAACTAGTAAAAGAAGAGGAAACTAACCACAAAGCAATCAGAAGGAAAAAAAAAAAGGACTAGAA
>PVIY010007336.1:0-82550 GCA_004026745.1 Myrmecophaga tridactyla | reverse complement strand
AGAGAGAGAGAGAGAGAGAGAGAGAGAGAGAGAGAGAGAGAGAGAGAGAGAGAGAGAGAGAGAGAGAGAGAGAGAGAGAGAGAGAGACACTTCTGAAAAAATAAAAAGTATTAGACCGATACAAGTACTCATACTGTATCTCTCAAAATCCATACCTGCATTATATTCTATTGGAAATGCAAGCAAATGGCCTAGTAGCCTCCATATTAGGTGGTACTTTTTATAGAGACATTTATGAATTATTACAAATCAGACCATCCGTCTCCAATGCTATTACTGGGCACCATTTTTCGACACCTCTGCCAATGACTGACAGAAGTTCAGATTCTCACTGAACTCCCTGAGCCTCCGACCTGGAGGGCTACACAACCAGGCACGTGGGAAATACTTACCTCTGTAGGGACAGAGGGCCTGAGAGCACATGCCTATTTATCAGGTGGTCAATAACCGGGACTACTTACCAAGCCCCCTGGCCTGGCAGAGGCCAAGTGGCAGGAGGCCACAGAGGAGCATTCCCTATATCCACTCAGTCCCTGGGCTCTCCTGAAAGCCACATATCACCCGGCGCTCCCTGAAAAGCCTCGGGGTGTCAGCCTCAGCGCTCACCCGAGGATCTGAGAAAGGGAGAGCCAGGAGCCAGAACCCAGGCCGCCCAGGCCCACCAGCCTCCCACATGAGACCAGGCAACAGCCGCACGCGCCTCCCCAGCAGCCACCCCTGACCAGGCCGGGCTTGCGGGCTTCTGCGTCAGCATCTGTCAGCACACAGCACCTCCACCATCGACAGGGGAGATTGATGTCCACGGCCTGGGAGAGGAACGTAACTACAGCCTATTCTAAAAGCACGCATTTATTTCCTTTTATTTCAGAAATGTATGCATTATGTATGGTGGTACATAAACGTTTTTATAGAGCCTCTTAAATGATTTACTATGAGGTATGTGTTGATTATAATCTCTGCTTATATCAGAGGGCCTTGTTTAACCCATAGTATTTAATACAGTGAGATGCGTTTCAAACCACAGTGCCATGGGTAAACAAAAGTTACCGACCTACCTCGTGAGTTGTATAACTTGTAACATGCCATAAACAGCTCTGTCATTTTATTTAGCATATTGTATTGTGTGAGCCACCTTATTTATCTGGTGGTAAATCTTTATGTATCAAAAATGCTACAGAAGGCACAACAGATAAATTACCCACAGACACTAACATCTGACTAGTTAATCAAACAAATAAGACATGGAACAAAGAGAAAAGCTGTAAATATTGACAACAAGCTGCTTCAGTCACAAAAACATTCAATACTTCAGTTCTCAAGTGTGAGTTTTATATCAGTCCCCTGGAAACAGTTTGTATCCTCCAATAAATTTTTACAGTTGATTCACCTGCCTGATACCCCTCAGCCATTTCCTTCAGAAGCTGTCAAACCCGCCAACGATAATATATGGCCCAACCAACAAGAACAGCTGTAGCCATTCTCTCTGCAGGTTCTTGCACCCTGTTCTGCATAAAATAATACATCAAGATTAATTGATTTCCCGTCAGTCTCACAGAACAGAAAATTAATTTTCATGTAGCTATTTTGCCCAGCATATGAATTTTGTACATGGCAAGTAATTTAAGTTTTTAATTATTCATGAGCAAGGAGGGGGTGGGGGAGAGGCATGATAAAGGAGCTGGCGGAAACCCCAAGGCCAATCTCAGGGCCTGGGCTGGTGCTGAGGCAACAACAGCAGTTGCTAATGCCCGTATAAATAATATATGTATTAACATACATCTTAGTACAACACCAATTTCTCTCACTCTGACCCAAGACTACCAGGTCACTCGGCAGTACTCTGTCAAAGTCGCCGCGCCGGTTGGGTGTGACGTGCGCTGGGAAAACACAGGGCCTGTCGGCCATATTGAGTTGACCTCTGCCTGCCTCTCGGTGGCGGCCGCGCAGCCCGGGCACCATAGGAGGTAATTTAACGGTCAGTGTGCGAGGGGAACCAGGCAAAAGTTGCTAATCAGCCAGGCGCTACCTCAGCAAGTCTTCCATTTGCAGGTGCCACCGACTTGTGAACAAGAAAAATGGAACCAGAACATTGGAAGAAAGCGTTTGACTCACTCCAGCCCCATCCTCTCACAGACTCTCTGCAGACCAGCGAGAGAAAAACCATCTCCACAGAAAGGGAAAACCACAACATGAGCAGCCAGCAATCAAGTACATTTGCTAAAATGCGAACTAAAATGCTCCCACAGTAGCTACTTCGAGATTGAACCAGCACACTTCACATAAACTGCGAGATGAGAAAACGGGCAGAGTCTGTCTTCAAGTCCCGGAACTTGATTTGAGCCTGGTTGGGACATACCATGGGCCTGTAGCATCTCACACGGCACTCCTGGGCACGGCGGCAACCAGCCATGGGGGTCAAGGTTTTAGTCATTGATTATTTACTGGTCACTATTTCTGCCCTGAGTATTAAGCCGCAGTGTAAAATGGGGAGATCTCTACAAACAATTGATTTTTTTCCCCCAGTTAAACAATTTAGACCCCATCTTCACCATTTAAGAATCACGGTAGGAAGAGAATCAGGACAGGGCAAGGATGGTCCAACAGTGCAGCAAGGAAGAAGCCACTTTCAAACCCATGGGAAGCAGATAGGACATATGCATCGAGAGCTTCTGAAAGCAGAACTGGGCTTGGGTCACTTGAGTGGGAAACACGATTTGGGGCACACGGCCAGTGAAGGCCATATCCACAGGAGGAGAACTTCAGTAAGCACGAGGCAAACCGAGAAGGTCAAAAAAGAAAAACCAGGTAAGTTGGGGCATGTATACACACACACATAATACACATACTCATAAACATAACCCTTGTGGAGAGGCTAGGGGGAAGGGTAGGGTTTGATGGAACATTAACAAGGCCACAGTAGCAGAAGGTTCCCTGGACATCCTTCCCTACAGCTTATAAAAATGGCCACTCCAACCCAAACCAGAGAGAAGTCAGGAAATCACAGCTCTGCCTGGAGTATCCACACCACGCATGGCAGTCTGGAGCAAACCTGTGCTTCCGGCATTTCCATCATAAAATCCACTTCCCAGTAACCAGCGAAACCTGTGAAAGCTCACTTCACCCTGAGATCTGGCCCCAGCACAGCAGCAGCGTGACGGCTGCTGCTCCCCTGTGACAGAATAGGCCTTCAGGATTCTATTTCTCAAAACTATGATGACTCCAGGCAAAGGGGTAACACGATATATCATGTCAGGCAGCTAATTATGAGCACTTGAAGAACAGCTACTCAACTTAGGCTGGGTTTACAAAAAAGAAAACCTTTAAGGACATTCTCAATAGTCTCATGTGGGGTATTTGCGAAGGGAGGGTCGGTGGGGTCTGCTTAAGTCCTAGTATGTCTAGGTTTAAAAAAAAAGAAACAAGATGAGGAAATTAAATACAGCATCGATAGGCCAACAAAAAGACCTTGCTTACCTGCTGCCAAATAAATCCAGATCATGGTGCCAAACCATGAGCCCACGCCGAGAAACAGGTCAAGGCCTCCTGACCTCCAGGGATACCCACGGGCACAGCCCCAGGACAGCCCAACACCCATCCCCAGTAGTGATGGGCCTAAGGCACAAGGCCTGGAGAATGCCAGGGAAATTCTCAGCTGATTATTTCTCACAGCTGAACATATGTGATACAATCCTGACTTTGCTGAGAGCGCGATATGGTAGGGTGGAAAGGTCTGACAAAGCAACACACAAAAAAAGAGATTGCCCTTCAGAACTTTCTGGGTTTAATTCAGTTTAGCTTTGCTTTTGACTGGTGGCTGAGCTTCAGGGAAGCAGAGGGTTGATCCAATGAATCAACTCTGGCAATCAGGCAGTATTTGTGGTGTGTATGTATGTGTACGTGTGTGTAGCAGGCAGGAAAATAACATGGGAATGAAGGAAAACCTTAAGCATCCAGCATGATGCCAGCCTCCATAGCAGCCACATGTCTTAACCCAGCCCTGCCTTCCCACCTGCTCAGTAACATGGCAGTTGGCATCTGCAGGCAATAAAGGTGCATTTCTGTTTATACCGGCCTGTGTGGGTTTTCTTCATCTGATGGGGAGGAGGGAAGGTTTGCTTTATCTCATTTTGAAAATAATCCTATCGAGAACATAAATGAACTCATTATGCACACCATAAAAAATATATATATGTGTTGGCAATTCTGTAACTAAAATGTAAAAAACTTCTTGAAGTCGATGCTGCTGCTGGCATAGCTTAAAGGTCTTTGTTTCTGTAAATTCAATTGAGTGTTTCTAAGTCTGGAAAGAGGTTCTAATTATTGTTAGAAGCCTAATTAGCATTTAGTATTACATTACAACAACTGCAGCAAAATTGTACCCATTCTCCAATAAACAGTATTCACAGTATGCAATCAAGCCGCTGTACCGAGCAATGAGAATTAATAGCACCGCACGACAATGGTAAATCCTCCATCTCCCGCTGTGTGTGTTTAATAATTTTTCACTCCTTCCAGATTGTTCCCATCAAGCACAATTCCCAAGGTCCTAATCAACCACCCTCCCCATCAATACTACACAGAGATCTGAGCACTGAAAATTATCTGCAATTTCAAAAAGTGCTTTGTTGCATTATTAGGCCACTGACCTAAGAGGTAATGGGTAAATAGTTTCTGAAAAATGTCCAAAGCACAACATAAATTAAAGCTTATAGTCTTGCCTGCTGTTCTCACCATAGCTATAACTGCAAACCATTACGGTTTTTTACACAATATTCCTAACTATAATTTTACACCATAACATTGGTGCAAAGCGCCAAATGTTCCACTCTCACGTGCCTTCATTTAGTAAACAAGAAGAGTTTGAGGAGGAAACCGATATTATCCCATCCTTAAAAACTTCCCTTGGTACCACCCTCCTCCCACTTTTTTTGTCCCTCTGCCAATGCCCACCCCCCACCCCTCATAAAATAAAGTTCTTAAAGTATAAGCATTTCACAGTGGACAGAGATAAGAAATTTTTACAGGTAAAGGAGCATCCCAAGTATATGTAAGTACACAGCGTTAGAAGAAGATGATGGTTCTGAGAGGATTTGGGTGGGCTGGTGAATCTCAGGGTGAACGGGTATTTTACAGAGCCTTCTCTTGCCCTCTGACTGGCAATGAGTACTACAGTATCACACTAGCCCAATGTGGAAGGAGAAACATTTTGTTTCAACAATCTGAAAAGTGTATTTTGGGCTAATGTGAAAGAGAAGTTCTTGACCAAGGAAAATGGAGTCCACAGCCCCATATCACACTCCCAGCGGTGCCAACCTGGAGGCAACACACCACACAGCCCAGCAATCCCCACGAAGAATATGTATCAGTTCTACTCTAAGAGACAGGGCCGGGGTGGTGGTACTGATCTTGCTGTTTCTTTATTTGTTTGCTTCTGTTACGCAGGAGGCAGAGTTAAAAAGAATTTCTAACTGCTCAACCCAACTTAACCAATTAACAAAATATGTGATGGCTTTCTCAGAGGGCAGCTAGATGCTGGATTATTTTATATCCTGCCATAATTTGCTGATGAAAATACTTTTTATTTTGTGTACCATATATCAACACTCCTCAAAAGACTTTCACAACATTGGTTGATTGCCATCAGTTTCTCAGGAAAAGTGACTTAACGAATAATATACCAACTTTTTTCTGAGATCATTATATTACTCATACTCAGCAGTCACACATCCATCTATTAATCTACTCAACAAATATTTATTGACAATCTACTAATGCTCTGGGCATATGTTAAATAAAACAGATAAACATCCCTGTCTTTATAGAGCATATATTCCAGCAAGAGGGAAGCAGATAACTCACAATTATCCTAATAAGTAAATTGTATCATATGCTGGAAAGTGATCAGCAGTCAGGAAAGAAGAAAAAGTAACACTCTAACAGGGTCAGGAGCTTCAGAGAGGGGAAGTTTGTAGTATGAGATCACGTGGTAAAGGTGGGCATCTGTGAGAACATGACATTCAAGCAAAGACCTAAAAACAGGAAAGAGAAAGAAAAGACTCCTTGAAGTGTCTTAAACTCCTAATTTTTCCTCCTAATCCATGTACCAGTTCTATACTATTTTCTAGTACCATACCCTGCTGGGCTTGTGGTCAGGCTTCCCTGCTGATGGTGGAGACCCCGAGAGGAGAATCCACATATCCTGTTAACCTTAATTTCGCCAGCAACTAGCAACAGGCCAACCAAAAAGTATTCAAACATTCACTGAGTGAATGAACAAATAAAGGAATCAATGGCAAAATATTTTCCATTTTCAGAACCCCAAGTAGTCTGCCATATATTGGTATCAAGTCCTTAGGAGTTACAAATTCTTGAGACCTAAAGAAGTGGTGCTATTTCCGGGATTAAAGTTCAAGTCTACTGAATACTATCCTATGAACTTTCACACTTCTCTAGAGACAAACCAACAGGGCAGATCAAATCAGAAGTTAACTAATCTGCTCCCTCATTCTTCAAAGTGGCTCTGGCTATAGTTTGCTATTACTCCATGAGTCTCATCTCACTCTTTCTCCCAACAGCCATCAGGTATCTCCACTTTTTAAATTTTTCTTACTACTCCAAGTTCATACCATGTTGGCAAACCAAACACAACACTTGAAACAAGGAAAATAGAAGACGACAGAATACATCAGGGCTATGCGCTGTCAGATTTCAAAGAAGGGTACCAGCTACCCTAGAATGCTCAAACATTCAAATCTAGAAAATATACCCCTCATATCTTCCAGACACTATAAAGAGCCAGATAAGCCCCCAAGCAATGGCAAGAATCTTGAAAGTAAAGGGTTCGGAAAGTTGCCTTCTTAAAAAAATTTCTGAGGACCTCCTGGGGAAGACAATACCGTAGGGAGCTCCAGGGCTCACCCCTCCTCTAAAAACAGAAAGTGGGCATAAAGAAACTATCTTAACTGCTCTGGGCCCCTGGAGGCCAGGGGAGCACTGCACAGCATTCAGGGAAGAGGAGAACAAAGAGACTGAGAAACTGCAGTAAAAAAACTGTGAGTAACTTGATGCACAGTGACTGCCAGCAACCCTGCTCTCGAGATGAGCTGCCTCTGGTCTGGTCCCTGGCTGGCTGTTGTGGATAGAGAGAGAAAGGGAAGCACTACTCCCCAAGAACAGTAAGGATCACAGCTGAACACTGATCATGGCTTTTGACTGGTGAATCTAGACAGCTGGGTCGTGGCCCTAGACTGCTGTTTTAGCCCACCCTGGACAAAGACTGGACTGGCCATTGTTTCAACCCCACCCCTAATAGGGGAAAAGATGGTAGAAGTTTAAGACTGCAAGAGCTCTTTAGGTCTGTGTGGAACAGTTTATTGAAGGGCACCATCTTCTGGGCAGGCCAGCAAAGCACAGCTTTGGGGAGCTGTCAAAAAGGCTTTTGGCCTCCTTTCTGACTCTCTCATCAGGGTCTACATCCTCTTCATGGGTCTCTGGCTGTTTGGGCTGGGAAATACTAACCTGGGAAAGTCCTTTCCACAGTCACCCTCCTCCCAGAATTTGCCCTCCAGGCAAAAGTAGTTAGAGGCAAGGTAGAAGAGCACAAAAACAAAAAAAGCTATGAGAGATGAAACAAAAGCAAAATAACAGATCAAGATTCCTAGAGGAGGAACAGATGAAAGGAAGCTTTCTCCTTGGAAAGTTGGGGTTAAATAATTGCACCATAGTGCAATCTTTAAAAATTGTACCGCATACCCAAGACAAGAATCAGATGAAGAAGAGCCGAATAAATATGATCGGTTAAACACAAGCAATTCTAAATTTCTAGAATAAGTTGAACCAAGGGCCAAAGAGCCTTAAGACAAAGCCAGTCAACAATAAAGCCCTAGTCAACAGAGAAAACTGACCTTCAGAGTAAATATGTCAAGATAAGATGTACAGATATCAGCAAAAAATGACAAGTCAAACTAAAAGACAGGAAGATATGGTCCAGTCAAAAGAACAAATGAAAATTTCAAAGGAGACACAGGATGTGGGACAGCTAAAACAAATCTCCTAAATCAATTCAAGGAAATGAAGGAAAATATACCTAAAGAGATAAAAAATATATATACCTAAAAAGATATTAAGAGAACACTGGGTGAACATAAAGAATAATCTAAGAGTATGAAAACAAACACTCCAGAATTTGCTCTCCAGGCACAAGCTGCTTGAGACAGTCAAAGGAGAGTAATTTAGTCCCACAGCCTGGGCCAAAAGTTACCTGATTTAAATACTGCAGAGGAACAACTAGGAGAGGGAAAAGGTCTTTCTCCTGAGAAGTAGAAGGGGCATTCAAATTCATGGAAACAGGGGAACTCCTAAGACAACTACCAAACACAAGCCCAGGATAAGATAAAGGTCCAGAAAAGAAAGGCAGTCCCCTGTACTTCACATTCACCATGGATTGACCTTGGTAGACGGGCCAAACCTAGACAGAGAACACCAGTCAATGCAAAGCCAATCTCCAAAGACGGTGAAATGTGGTTTTTTGCTTATGTTTTCTTAGTTATGTTAGCTTCTAACACTCATGAAAATCTCTGTCATACACTAGCTGGATACAAATGCAAGAAACTGACATCTAGGGAAATAAATTCCATAGTTAACACTTAAAAATATCAAAATGTATAGTATACAGCAAAAGATTACAAGACAAATAAGGGAACAGGAAATAATGATCCATCCAAAGGAAGATAAAAATCCAGGAAACAAAGAAGACAAGGATGTGGACTATGCTGGTTTGAAATCATTGCATACCCAGAAAAGCCATGTTTTCTTTCCTAATCAACCTTGGGGGAGCAGCCATGTTTCCTTTAATCCTGATTCAATATTGTAGGGTGGAGACTGTGACTGGATCATTTCCATGGAGATGTGACACACCCAGCTGTGGGTATGACATACGATTAGATGGAGATGTGATTCTGCCCATTCAGGGTGGATTTAGTTTACTGGAGTCCTTCAAAAGAGGAAATACTTTTGAGAAACCTCAGATGCAGACACCTGGAGGACAGTTGCTTCAGCACCAACAGAGATGCCGACACTTGAAAATGCCAGGAGTGCCGACAGACAGAGGAGATGCCTAGACACGGACATTTGGAGATGTACAGCCCAGGAGATGTCGCCATGTGTCTTCCCATGAGATGCTAAGCAAGCCAGAACCCAGAGTTGTGTCCCAGAGGAGCTAAGTGAAGGCCCACAGACACTTAAAGAAGAAACCACTGGCATCAGAAGCTGAAAGCAATGAGCCAGGAACAAGGACCAGTAGACACTAGCCATGTGCTTTCCCAGATGGGCCTTCTTTGAATCAAAGCATCTTTCCCTGGATGGCTTAGTTTGGATATTTTTATGGCCTTAGAACTGTAAGTTTATAACTTAATAAATTCCCTTTTTAAAAGCCATTCCATTTCTGGTATACTGCATTTTGGCAGCATTTAGCACACCAAAACATGGACATACCAGACAAACTTTAAAAAAAATTATCTTCAATGCTTTCAAGGAGATGAAGGAAAACATAGAGAACTAAAGCATATCAGGAAAACAATGACTGACAATTATGAGAATCCCAATCAAGAGATAGAAATTTTAAAAAGGAAGCAAACAGAACAACTGGAATTAAAGACCACAACAATTGAAATGAAAAATTCCCAGGAAAGTTTCAACAGCAGGCTGGAAATGGCAGAAGAAATAATCAGTAACATAAGACATAACTGAAATGAGTCAAGCTGAGGAAGAGAAAGAAAAAAAGAATTATAAAAAGTGGAAATAGCCTGAGACCTGTGGGACACCATCAAGTGTACCAAATATACACATTATGGGAATCCCAAAAGGAAAATAAAGAGACAGAGGTACAGAAGGAATATTCAAAGAAATAATGGTGGAAAACTTCCTAAACTTGGCAAAGAACATAACTATGCACATCAAAGGAGGAGCCCAGAGAACACCAAATTGGATAACCTTAAGAAATACTACCCCTCCACATACTGGTCAAACTCCTGAGTACAAAGGACAAGGAGAAAGTTCCAAAGGCTGTGAGAAAAGCAAGGTGTTATGTACAAGGCTTCAAAATTAGATGAAGTGCTGATTTCTCAGGAGAAACCAGAGAATAGAAGGCAGTCTCTTACTTCTTACAGGCACTAAAACACAAATGCATAAAAAGTAATTATAAATCTATGGTTTTGGACATTCAATGTACAAAGACATAATTTGTAACAAGTACAAAAAAGAGTGAAGGGGGAGGGCCACGGTGGCTCAGCAGGCAAGGACGCTTGCCTGCCATGCCAGAGGACCCGGGTTCGATTCCCGGTGCCTGCCCATGAAAAAAAAAAAAATTTTGTTGCTCAGATGTGGCCTCTCTCTCCAGCCAACATAACGAGCAGTCTCACCACCCTCCCCCTCTCTGCGTGGGACATGACTCCCAGGGATGTGTACCTTCCTGGCAACGTGGGACAGAGATCCTGGAATGAGCTGAGACTCGGCATCAAGGGACTGAAAAAAACCCTAGAATGAGCTGAGAATTAACATCAAGGGATTGAGAGAACCTTCTCAACCAAAGGGGGAAGAATGAAATGAGACTAAGTGTCAATGGCTGAGAGATTCCAGAGTCGAGAGGTTATCCTGAAGGTTATTCTTATGCATTAAGCAGATATCACCTTGTTGTTCAAGATGTAGCAGAGAGGCTGGAGGGAACTGCCTGAAAATGTAGAGCTGTGTTCCAGTAGCCATGTTTCTTGATGATGATTGAACAATGATATAGCTTTCACAATGAGACTCTGTGCATGTGAAAACCTTGTGTCTGATGCTCCTTTTAGCTACTATATCAACAGAAAAGTAGAACATATGGAATAAAAATAAATAATAGGGGGAACAAATGTTAAAATAAATTTAGTTTGAAATGCTAGTGATAAATGAAAGCAAGGGGTAAGGGGTATGGTAGGTATAATCTTTTTTTCTCTATTATCGTTTTATTTCTTTTTCTGATGTCTTTTTATTTCTTTTTCTAAATCGAAGCAAATGTTCTAAGAAATGATGAATATGCAACTATGTGATAATATTAAGAATTACTGATTGTATATGTAGAATGGAATGATATCTTAATGTTCTTTTGTTAAGTTTTTTAATTAATAAAAAAGTTTATAAAAAAAAAGAGTGAAGGGATGAAAGGGTAAAGGAACAACATATGTATATGCTTTTGAAGTCAAGTTGGTATCAAATCATATATGGCGGTTATTACTTAGGATGTTAAATTTAACCACAAGTAACCACAAAGAAAATACAGGGGAAAACACATGCCCATGCCAAAAAAAAAAAAAAAATACCATTTACAATTGTAACAAAAAGAACCAAATAGCTAAGAAACCAAGGATGTAAAAAAAATCTACACAGAAAACTACAAAACACTTAAAAGAAACCAAAGAAGACCTAAAATATATATAGAAGTACATTCCATGTTCATAGCTCAGATGACTAAATATTGTTAAGATGTCAATTCTACCCAAAGGGACTTAAAGATTTAATGTAAACCCAATCAAAATTCCAACAGTAGAAATGGAGAAGTCAATCATCAAATTTATATTGAGGGGTAAAGGTCCCTGAAAGCCATCTCAGGAAAGAAAAACAAAGTTGGAAGACTCACACTTCCTGATCTTAAAACTTATTACAAAGACACAGTAATGAAAACACCATTGTACCAGCAAAAAGACAGACATATAGATGAATGGAATCAAATTGAGAGTTTAAAAATCAACCTTCACATTTTTTTTGGCCAACTGATTTTTGACAAGGGTATGACAATCATTCAATGGGGAAAGAATAGACTCATCAACAAAGGGTGCTGGGAAAACTGGATGTCCATATGCAAAAGAAGGAAGGTGGACCCTACCTCACACTTATATAAAAACCAATTCAAAGTATTAAAATTCCTAAATATAAGAGTCAGAACCACAAAACTCCAAGAAAAAAATGTTGAGGTGCATCATCGTGATGAAGTAAAGCAATGGCTTCTGAGATTTTACACCCAAAGAAAAACAACAAGAAAAAAAAATAGATAAATAGGACTACATTCAAATTAAATACTTTTGTGCCTCCAAGGATGTTATTTTGAAAGTTAAACAACAACCTATATAACAGTAGAAAATACTTGGGACTCAAATATCCAATAAGGATATATAAAGAAATCATGAACGACAACAACAAAAAGCAAACAATGCAATTTAAAAATGGGCAAAAGACAAATGAACAGTCTTCTAAAGATAACAGACAAAGGGTCAAGAAGTGCCTGAAAAGATACTCAACATCATTAGCTATTAGGGAAATGCAAATCAAAATCACAATGAGATACCATTTCACACTCATCGAATGATGATAATTTAAAAAACAAATTATAAATGTTGGAGAGAATGTGGAGAAATAGGAAAATTCATTCATTACTGGTGGAAATATAAAATGGTATAGCCACTGTGAAGAACAGTTTAGAGGTCATTAGAAAGTTAAGTATGGAATTATCATATGACCCAACAATCCTACTTCTAGGTACTTACCCCAAAGAACACCTGTGTTCATAGCAGCATTATTTGCCAAAAGATGGAAGCACTCCAAGTGTTCATCAACTGATGAGTGAATACACAAAGTATGGAATATACACACAATGGAATATTATTCAGTAAAAGTAATGAAGTTGTGATCCATGCAATGACATGGATAAACTTAAAAGACGTCGTGTTGAATGAGATTAGCCAAACACAAAAGGGCAAATATCATGTGATTTCACTAATACGAAATAATCATAATGAGCAAACTCATAGAGTCAGAATCTAGAAGGAGTTTACCAGAGGATGGGGTGAGCATAGGAATAGGGAGTTAAGGCTTAAAATGTACACAGTTTCTATTTGAAAGATGTTGGAAAAGTTTTGGTAATGGGTGGTGGCCGGCTATGGTAGCACAATATTGTGAACATAATTATCAGCACTGAATTATATATTTGAATGTGGTTAAAAGAGGGATTTTAGGTTATTTTTGTTATTAGAATAAAAATTTAAAAAATAGAAATCCATAGGACGGTACAAAGCAAACACCATTAAGTCAAACCAAGGACTACAGTTAGCACAATTATAAAATGTGCTGTCATCAACTCCTAAAAAAGCACCCTACAAATGTAAGTCATAATAAAAGGGTGGTATAGGAGATCCCTATATTTTATGCATGATTCTTCTGTAAACCAAAAACTTTTCTAAGAAAATAACAAGAAGTTGGTGTTCAGAGTATGGCAGAGCACGTTCTCCATCTTCTAAGATCACTGTGGGTATTGACAACTCTAGAATTCTTGAGCCCACTTGCAAGGGCTAAATGTGCCTCGTCTACCTGTGCAAAGTAAACCAGCACATCCAACCATAAGCCCATGGGGTGGCTGTTTGTGATGGAGCTGAGGATGAAGTCTGGACATCCAGGCTGTGGCATCCAGACACCTGTACAAGGGATTCCTCATAGTACACAACAGAGACGGGCTAGAAAGAGAGAGGGACAAGGCCAAGGACCCAGGGCAGGCCCTCCCAAGCTTCTGTGTTCCTGTAAAAGGCCCCAAGGATGTGGATAACTCATAAAAGCATACTTGTCAAAATAAGAAGACTGGGCATACTTTATGTAAGTTTGTTACTTTAATTTATAACTTTTAATATTTACACATATGGTATCTGGTCAACCAATTTCACTCATGACCAAGAGTCTGAAAATGTGAGGGGTAAGCCTGACCACTGCCTCAGTGTCCCTCCCCTTGGTTTAGTATCCCAAACAAGTGTGCCTCCCTTCAAGCAAATCCAATAGGTAAGTATCCAGGTCTATACCCAAGACACACTGTACAGCAGGTACCTCATTTACTAAAGGACTGCATTATTTAGCAAGTTCCCCTGATACATTTGGTTGAACCAACTGATTTAAAATACACCCCAACAAAAGAAACCTCACAAGCTCATCTTTCATGTATAAAATAAAGGTATGGGGTAAAAAAAAAAAAAAAACAATTTCCCCTTCACAACTATTTGACTTCACAAGTAACAGTCACTACAGAAAAATTTAAAACTTCTAATAGAAGGAATGGAATAAAAATCATCTTCTAGGGCACTTGGCAACATGAACAGTTTTAATATTTAACACATACTTTTCTGTAGTTACCATGGACATGCAAAAATACAGAGATATAAGTATATCCTAGTTTTACAAGACTGTCATACCATGATTACAAAAAAAAAAATAAACCTATTTAGTGCTACCCATGTATCTGCCAGGCACTGGGAAAACCGAGGTTAATAAAACATGGGTTCTGCCATTTGAGATCTGTGCTGGAGTTGACAAGACCAACATGCAAATAGCTAATTATGTTACAGGAAGAAAGATGTTCTACCAGAGCCTATAGAAAGAACTGAGAAAGTCCAGAGATAGGAATGACTCTTTCTGCCTGGGAGATGACTTCAGAGTTTTCGTTTGGTTTGGTTTTATTCTTTTCCCCTTTTTTTTTGGGGGGGGGAGGGTGTCTTCAGAGTTTGTTGTTGTTTTAATAGCTGATGTTTTATCCTTTCAATGCAGTCTGTTTTTTTTTTTTACTATTAGTTTTCATAATTTTCCTATATCACACACATAAAAATAAGATAGTCCCCATCTAAATGCAGAGCATGGGGGAGGGGGGAACAGATACTTTTTCAAACAAAAAACATTTATGAAAGAATAGATTTTCAATCAAAACGTCTAATGAAGAAACAATAAAAGTCCACCCTATTAATTGCGTGGGGCCACATCAGGATTTCTAAATGAAACAAATCCTTCTGCTTTACTCAGCGCATTAATATGTATCGCTGTGCTTTTGTGCTTGGATCTTACTCCTATCTAATGAAAAATAACACTTTTCCTCATAATTTTTTTAGTATTGTGCAAGGTTATATCTATTTTTTGAGATTCTGAACTATCTGCATTTTGAAGTTTTGTACAATCCATTTTAAAAATTAATTATAAAAGCTGTCTCTATCACGTATTTTGATAAGAGGAGAAAAACACCCCCAAACCAAAATCAACCAAACAAAACCATGCCACATCAGACAGATAAGGACCCAAATGGAAAACTTAATGTGTTACAATGATACTTGTCTTGCAATATCAAAAGCAGCAGATACTGAATATAATTTGCTTAAATCATAAATATGGAGATTGAAATATACATGTATAAGTCATATTTAGGCTCAAAGAACTGAAAGTTCTCTATAAATACATAGAAGTATATATAAAGTGTAAAACAAGCACTATCAGAGGTGAGATCTCTGGCATTTTAGTAATCCCATTCATGGGATTTCAGATCAAGGTGGTTGAGAAGGTTCTCTTCAGGGTTTTTGACACCAGCTCTGGGCTTCCCATTCATCCAACCAACATTTATTAAACAGATCGTATGGTCACCTACTATTTTAAGTGGTGAATGAGACAAAGTCCTACCCTTATGGACCTTATAGACACAAACAAATTTATAAATAAATAGATAAACAATAAACAAAGCCACATCTTTCCCTTGACTAATACACAGTCATTGTTCAATATAGGTTTGCTATGTGAATAAAGGAACAAAGGTACCTAAGGAGTCCACCTCCTTGGACTTCCATTTCAAAGGTGGCCGTTGTCCTTGAAGTTAGGATAGCAGACAGTTCTGAAGTTTCAAAACACAACCTGGTATGTCTGCTCCGTTTCACATATAATTATGAATCCAATAGTCTTAATCCAAAATCTCTAGCTCTGAATTGGGTTACCATGTGTTGTATTTGATTTGTATTTCCATCAGTATCAACCCAAGCATCGTCATATAGAAACCAGCAATGCACATGATTTATAGCACGTCAGTCAAGGCAAAGCCTATAGCTTCCCTTCACATTTTGACGTTATCAGATTACTTCAGAAGCTGGCAGCAGCTACCATAAGTAACAAGCTGTCAGTATAAATAAATCACTCTCTCAAAAATAACTGCTAAAAAGTAAAATTAGTGTGAGCAGAGGTGGGCTTTGCTTTTTTTTTTAATTCCCCCCCTTCCCAACTAGTCTCCTGTATATCTATTTTTATATGAAAATAGGAAATCAGTTTTTCTTTTTTTAAAAAAGTAAATAAATAAAAAGGATCCAGGCTTAAGATCCATATAAGAAATTCAAGAGTCTCAAAAGTAAAATCTGTGGTTCTTGCGTATAAATCATAAGACAATCAGCTTGCAGTTACCTAGGAAAGCTCAGGGTGTGGGCAACACTAGAAGGTTTGTGAAGAGCAGCCCAGGCCAGGCCGATTTAATTTCCTTCCATGATGAAGTGACAAGCTACAGAGACAAGAGAGAAGCAAGAGATGCATTCTACCCCGACTGCAGCCAGCCAGACTCTCTGCTTGTTCCCACATGAGGGACCCATCAACAAGCCAGAAATCCTAATCTCAGTATCTTTCCAGGGCTGGATCGCCCCACTCAGTGTGGGATCTGCATTGTCTCTGCGGGCCTGGGGTCAGGAGACGCAAGACCAGCACCACCACATGGGGTAAATGGTGGAGCCGAGGCCATATGCATCCATCAATGAGCGAAACGGTGGGAATGTCACACGTCTTTTCTTAGAGATGCTGAGTAGCACAGGGGTACAGTGACTATAGAGGCAGAAATGGAATTCTCTAAGTCCATGAGCTAAATTCTATAAAGTTCCTGGAACAGGATGAATCTCAGTGTGAATAAGAGAAAGACTGCTTTATAGAGCACTTGGCTCCCCATCACACCCCAAGAAGAAAAAGTATGTGTCATTAAATTCAGTCACTGTTGACATCGGCCTGGGTCACTGTGATTATTAGAATATGAAAGCAAATTTTTAGTGATGTGCTATGGAAAATGTAGGATAATAATAGGATGCATTAAGAGCAGCCAGACGTACAGGATTGTGGACTCATTCTATCACTTTATTTAGCATGTGTCAACCTACAGTGTCTTGTTTTTGGCTAGTCACGATAGGATACCAAGAGATGTCCAAGAGTATCCATGTAGTTTAACACTGCACAGGTACATGACCCCCTCCCTACTCCCACACCCCAGTCTTCTAATGACTTAGTTTCATTACCAGCCCTTCCCTCCACAAGCAGCTAAACACTTTCAGTGTGTGTAGTCACATTCGAATTAACTAAGCATAGTTCAGCAATTCCAGAATCTGCTAGTTCAGGCCAAGTGCTCCTATCCCAGTACCTCTACCACCTGAAGGTCTAGATTAAATATCCAAATAGTCTCACTTTGGCCAAAGGACAGATCAGAAACTCTTCAGAGCACCATCAAGGGTGGATCTGTCTGATTAGGAGAATATGCCCTCATTGGCAAAAAAAAAAACATCAAATGAATCTTCCTTCTAACTTAATTATACACACAGAACTACCTGGCTTTTCACTTGTTGATAAAATTTCAACATATTCAGTCATTCATCTTCTCACCCAAAAATATTTCTGTTCACCTCCTGTCTATATACCTGACCCTCTGCCAAGCACCCTTGCTTCACAGGAGCTTACTGTCTATCGAGGAAGATAATTACCCTAAGTTGTCATAATATTAAAATAAGACCAATGTCACGATGGGAGAACAGAGAGGCCTAAGGGAACTTGGGGTACAAGACCTATTGGGTACATCAGGGAAGACTTCCCAGAGGAAATGACATCTTAGACTGGAACTGAATCAGCTATAGGGAGCTATGCATGCAGAGGCACAGCAGTGAGACGCTACACAGGACATAGACACAAAGAGAGGAGCTCAGCACGGCCAGTACACAGAGGTCAAAGAGAGGCGGGTAAGAGCCCCACCACTCTTCTCTCCACACACGTTGACCCACTTATACATCTTCCCCAAAATACACCCCCCACTTCATTAACCAACCTCTCCTTAAGTCTCTTTCTCCACAAAGGCTTGACAACCCCCAGTCCCAAAAACACAGCATACACATTCCACATGGTAACCCCTGTTGCCCACTCTGCTCTAACATTCCAATCCAGTCTCACGACCCCACTCCTCTGAGCTATTCTAGCACCTGAATCCTGAAGTATATAGTAACTCAGCCTTCATCATTCACTAACTCTCACTGCTCATTAAGTTCCAAATTAGTCTCATCTGCCCTTTACAGAGATGTGGACGATGTTCTCAAGATTTTATTCTCCCTGTATCAGTACCCTATATACATGCACACACATACACACACACACACAAAGGCACTGCACACATGCACATACACACTGCATTAAGCACAGAAGGAAGCACAGCATAAAAGCTTAGCAACATTACAGAAATTTTTTTTTTTAATGGCCAGCAATAAACCCAATGTGAAATGTTGCGCATCCAATCCCTGCCATTTCTTAGTAGGATGGACTCCTTGTGGTTGGTCTGGGTTATTGTTACTTTGGGTCTTCTTTCCATAGTAGTTGGAGATGCGTGCAGACAGAAGAAGACATGCAGTTTGGTGCCCTGGAAAAGGAACAGGCTTTGGCGTCAGACCAGCGTTCACATCTGCATTCCGCCAATTACTGGCTGCGGGTCTTTCGGTAAGTTATTCAACCTTTGGAAACCTCAGTTTCCTCATCTGTGAAATTGGGATCATCGTCCCCTCAAAGAGTTATTACGAAAATTAAATGAAATAATGTGTAACTTAGTGCTTAGCTTATAGTACACACTCAAACCAGTACATCTTTCCCTTTTCCCCCTTATTAAGAGAAAAACTAAAAGATGGCCTTCTGCAAATTTGAGTAAAACATTTCCAAAAAATGGATAACTCCAGGAAACAAACCATTCTATGAAGCAGCCTGGAATGGAAGACTTAGCTTCTTCAGGCGGCATTAGCATTTTTAGTGGAGACAGGTATACAACAATAAAATTAAATTAGAAAAGCTTCAAACCACCACTAGAAATGTCCTTTTTCAATTCCACAAAATAGAAATAGAAAAGAAATTAACCGAGGGAAACAGTAACACCCACAGATTATCATCTTCTTTTGTTATGTAAAATAACTCGCTGAAATCATATTTGAAGATATTTTTGCCTTGTCACGTTAAAGAACATGCTTGCTGGTAAAATAAGCATTCATAAAGCACACATACAGTGTGGGAATATAATACATATCTTAAAAGGCAGAGAAAATAAAAGCAAGCTATAACCATATGCATGTCTTACTACAAATAAAGCCCATGGACCTTTCTAAACGAAGACAAAAATGTAACTCTCCTTATAAATTTCTAGCATGAGGTCCTAGCGCTCATATTTCCTCCAACAGGTATTTCATTTTCAACTTTAAGGCTGTTGAGGACGCACTCTTCACATTCTCTATTTGTCTTCCGTGGTCAGCTGAGCCCAGCTACGCAAACACACATACACACTCAGAGGACAGATTTGTCATGCTGACCTTTCAGATCTTCTGCACTTTTTTAACTGATGGAGATTCTATTTCACCAAAACATGCACACAGCACCACTGCAGAGCTATCACATAAAAGATGGCAACGATAAATACCAGAGAAGCAAGCTAGAACCTGTGCACGGGGGATATTGCTCACAGAATTATTCTAGGGTGGAAAGCTTGTTGAAAGCTGGCAAAGTGGCCAGTACACAATGCAAAATTAACCCTGACCTTCACTGCAAACGTCAAAGGTCACAACAACTTGTAAGGTACTAATTAGGAGGAGCCATGCACCGACTGATGCGTTGGACTAAAACACTGTAATAATCCAACAGTGAGAAAAGCAACAGTAAGAAAATTCCCTCCAATTCTGAAAGCAGCTGGATCTCTAAATGAACAATGGTGATGAATGCATTGTTGTATTCACAAATGTCTCCTCAACTGGTGGGCGTGGGAAATGATCGATGTCTCAAAACTCATAGAACATGGTGGCGTTGTTAGTAGGCTACATGAACCTTCATTCTATAAAACAGCACAGTCCTTCAAACACTCGGCTAAATAGGTATATTGGTCACATTTACAGCACTCCGGAAACGTGTGTGCCCTGAGTTTTACCCACTGCATGCTTCCGTCCACTGAGATGAGAGCTTCCCTCCCAGTAGTGGCCTTGGCCATGAGAAATGAATGTTTTTCCCTTTTGCCAGTAAGAAATCCTAAGACCTGGTATAAAAACCACTCAGGCATAACGCGTTAGAGCCCAGCAGGCACACTGATTAGCTAGGTTCCATAACCATAAAGTCAACAATAATCTACCTGCCTGCCCTTTCTGCAGGGGTTGACCTACGAATGCTAAGCCGGCAACAGTTCAGCCGAAATTACACCGAAGAGCGGTATGCCCCGACACGATCACCCCGACTTGTCCTTAACGACACGGCTGAGACTCCAGTCCTGCGGGATCATCTGTTACTACCCCGCACGCGCACGCACACACAGACACACACACACACTTTTTTCTTCTCCATATGATTTGTCCCCACTGTAACGGCATCTATACTTCCTGTGAGCACCTGTCCTGTCAGTGTGGCCACTCTTTACCCAAGAGGAGGTGATGCACCCCCTCCATAGGACACAAACTTCAGGTTGACTGAATGCACCATCCTCACAGTTCCCCTTGAAATCTGGGCCATGCATTTGAAACTCAGCAAAACTCAGCTCTCTGCAGTACAGGAGATTGGCATACACACACGTATTTTTTTTTTTTTATATAACATGGGCAGGCACCGGGAATCGAACCCGGGTCCTCTGGCATGGCAGGCGAGAACTCTCCTTGCTGAGCCATCGTGGCCAGCCCAAACACACGCACTTTTTTTTCAACATTTGAATGGGAAAATATTTAAGCTCTGACCATCGATTCAACATCTACATGTAGACTCTAAGGGTCCAGAAACATCCCCTAAGTTTCCCAAAACAAAAACGGTAAATACAGTTCTTGGAAATGGCCATGACCATTAACATTAATTTTCTATTTCTTCTCTTTTTTTGACTTGGAATTTAAAGCAAGGTAAACAGGAAGAAGTGAAGGGATGCATCTCTTCTACTGTAACAGGGAGGGCTAAACCCAAATCTATCCTGAAGAAAAGCCATTACCTTCCCTGAAAGCAGCAGGTATGAGTCCTGACAGCCTGGCACAGGGAAGAGTCCGTCTCTGACATGGGGACGTACGTTCTCGTGTGGCATAAAGTGATTGACGCAACCTCTACTCAAAAACAAGGTAGGAAGTAGAAGATTCATAAAATCATAAATTATAAATCAATTACTGGGGATAGGGACATTGATTTATCCTCAGGCCCAGTGTTCCCCAGGTGTGAGATCCTTTTACAGGACCCCTTGAGCTACAGGAGACGAAGAAGAAGAGGCCCGCCCGTCTTGCCATGACAGCTGCCCCAGCCTCTCTCTGCAAATCTATCGCCCATGTGAGCCTCATTTTAATCCAGCAGTGCCCATATCTCAGGAAATGAACAGTAGATCACAGGAATAAATTGAAAGAACCAAGATAAATGTGGTACTGCCTTTTAAGAGCAAGGGGATTGAATTTTCCCGGTTCCCAAAATCCAGGTGAAAATGGAAAAAAAAAATCCTATTAAATATTTAGGACATTTGGCTAGACAGCTCTGCACATCCCCACAAGCACAAACACATACATAGAGAACCAACATTTTCGGGATTCCTCTGACATAATTTATGGATAATAATAGAAAAAATCATTCAAGAAATATAGAAATTTGAGCCCTACACATATATAACATAGGAGAAGCTTTTTCATTCTTTAGCAGAAAGCAAATGTGCTGGCTCTACATTTGAGATGAAAGTCCAGACTGTATATTTTGGCAGAGCCCTGGGTTTTGTTCTGAGATGGGCATCTACACACAGGTGTATGCAAGCCTCATGCACTCAGCAGGGAGTGTCTGCCCCAGGTCAGAGCCCACAATTCTGGCCCCTCCCAAGGCTCCACTCCCTAACACCAACAGTGCAAAGGGCAGAACTCCCTTACTGCTGATGCATACTTTTCCGGATTGTCTTTACCGTGGCTAGGAGCAATCACAGGAACCACTCCTCTCAACCTTCTTGCAGAGATTCTTAGAAGAGGGCACTGTAATTCCCAGTTGAGAGGTGGGGCTATTGAGGACCAAAGCGAGTTAACGTCATAAAAACTGGCAAGTGCAAGGTCCGGGGGGGACTCCAACCACAGCCTGAGCTCCCTGCCTCCAAACACAAGGCTCTCTCCACTATACCACGCCATTGTTTAAGTCAAAGAAAATATCAATATTTCTCAGGCTGTATAGCTTAAGAGGTAAATCTTTCCTCCCATACCTCCAATAAATTTTAAAACTAAGAGAGTAAATGGCAATGCAAATATACCCATTAGATATTTATTGTGTTGCAAAGCTTGAAAACAGTCAAGAAAATGGAAAAGTTACTTTTTTCCCTACACAAATTTGTTAATGGGTGGCATAATGGGGAGCCCTGTTTGCTGGCACTCTGTGAAATGTCTACAAATTGCCTCTGCAAAGCATTATAGGTTGTCAGACTAATGTAGTTGAAGATAATTTGGCCTTTCAGTGAATTGAACCTCACAGCACGATTACACTCCACAACCAAGTAGAATGTCACAATTATTCTTTCATGCTGAATTACCATATAATGTCATGAGTCTACCTGTCATAAGTCCTGTACCTAGCTTGAATTTTTTCCCTTAAATCTATGGTTCAACAATAATTTTTTATCAACAATAAATTTCATAGCAAATCAAAGGATATGCTTGGACAAACAATCCGATACTCAAGGTTAAAAAACACACAAATAATAAATTGCTAGTGTGTCATGTTCAATTTTTACTATGGCATTACACTGCAATAACCATAACAGGATCTAAATTGTTGTCAGAACATTAAACAAACCCCCATACTTCACAAAGGCATCCTGTCTGAGTAATTCACACAACGGAAACAACTATCAAATTTTCCACTGTCCCACCATTGCACCATACATCAGTGCAATTTTATGTATTTGGACAATTCGTTGAATAAATTACTTTCATCCTGCCTGCTCTTGCCACTTCTGCTAAGAGTAATATCGGTTTTAATTGTCTTTCTGCCTATAAGGAGTCACTGTTTTTCTGGCCTCTTCCTGTGCTTATCTCCTGAGCACCAAAATAAACTACAAACACCCATCAGACCTGGACACTAGAGGCACACAACTGCAAGAGGCCAGGCCTGTGAGAGGCCAGGAGCCTCTGCCACGTGACAGTCCCAGAATGCACTTTTAGAAGTGTGACAATTCAGTGTTGGTGTGGGAACACAGTTCTTTTACAATATGACTAACAAGAAGTTAAAGCTATCCAAGTCCCCGTGTTCTTCTCTGTTTTCATTTGATTTTTTTACTTTCTTACTTCCCTACAGCATTAGGCTGGCATGGCAAGCAGGCTTGAGCCTGGGTTTAACTCCCCATTCTACCCAGAGTGAGAACCCCGAGTCACAGCAGTTCTCTAGACAGTTCCTGACAAGCCCCACAAGCCATTTCCCTGCCACTTATTGCTTCCAAGCAAATGAACCCCCCCCTGCCCCCTTCCAGGTTGACTATCTGACCTTCCGTAATGCACAGAAGCTCATGCCACAATTACAGGTGTAGAACAAGCAACACTGTAATGGGCACGAGTAAACTTTGTCTATACCAGATGGAGTTAAATGACTTCCCATCGTATTTATCACCACCTTCAATAAGGGACTAAATGGTCACCAACCAAAGGGAGTGAGATCAATTGGTTGCAACTTTGTTTTGCTGGATGAGGCACTCTTGGGTTTACCTGCAGATCAGCAGAACTATCATCAGGGCCAGAGTAGACCTCCCAGACCAGATTATTAAATGCAAAGAAACATAAGTAAAGGCTCCTGGGCACCCCAAACCAACTTGGGTGCCATTTTAAATAATTCTATCGTCTATGTCACTATAGTCAAATAAACAGCCACACACATAGCAGTCACATAGTGAAGTAATATGCATTATCATGGTGACACCGAAGAAACCAGTTTAGGCTAAGCCACTTGTGCTCTTTCCAACAGGAAACTCCCTGAATGAATTGGCTTCAAAAAGATAAATAAATAAATCAAAAATAAATCCACCACCCACTAAACTCTGCCCTACAACACAAAGTTCGGTTTGTGGCTTCAGTTGGCCTAGTCTTGGTTTTCAGGGTATCACAACAGAAGGAAACCCCAATCTGAGAAGTTAACCCCAGACTCCATGCCCCTGTTTGAATCTGATAGCCTTGCTGGGTTGTAGAAAGTAACTCTTTCTTTATAACCTCAAAAGCAATAATAAACACAGAACTATGATTTACTCCAAACCTTCCTATTATTAAAACACTTTGTCTTACATTCTATTGATTTACAATCTGTCCTACTTACTTTTTTAGCATCTGAAAACAATCAAGGCACAAAGCTGCAAAATGTTTGGACATTAATTGTTCGAAGACAGCACTTTATTCCAGGCGAGGGGTTTGAGGCCACGACAGCGATGCATTCTGGTACCAGAATGATTTATGGTCTTGTAGCAATAACGATGCACCAGGGCCATTAACATATTGGCAGGCCCCAGGATGGATTAGTGGCATTGATTATTTCATGGGCCACTGATACCCATTTGTTACCAGGAGCTCAAAGATGGCCTCTCCCTGACTGAAATCTTTTTATGAGCAGACAGCATTTTAAGTATTAGGAACCTGGGATTTGGGCCATTTTTATCATCTTGCTGTCGCCTCACCTTACTATGCAATGCCCCCCACCTCTGCCTCCAAAAAAGTGTCAAAAAATTAAAGTTCATTCTTCACCACCAGCCTTAATTCCTCAGCTCGTCATAACCATGTCTTCTTTAAAAATTAATGATTGCCAGCATTTAGCCACTGGTTGTTGCTATGAAGATCTATGCAAAAAGCAAGGATCCCTATAGAGTGTGTGATATATGGAATGCTCTTTATTACTACAATAAAACTTACTGACATTTCAATACTTCTGCAAATAGCATTATAGTATCAATCTTCTGAATTAGGTTGAAAATTAAGTTGTAAATTAAAAGAAAGTGTACTTTGGAATACAGCATGATATGTCACCTAGAAAAGGACCTTTGTGCATTACTGAGCTCAGCTAGGGAACAGGGAGGAGCCCAGGGCCTTGGCGGTGCTGCCTGCACTCTGAAAATCTGGGTTCCACCAGAAGATTCATCAGACATCCTGATATTCTATCACTAGAGACCTTTTTTTCTATTTTAAAACCTCAAGAAATTTGAAAACAGCCTTTTGCAAATTCGAGACTCCAAATCTTAACGTATTTTGCCCCTTTGCCACATTCTTAACATAAATTTCAAGTATGGCACCTTTGGAATAATAAATGCCTTATAAAATACTACACAGAAATCATATGTACGCTATGCTTATAATATGCATATTCAAATATAAAGACTATTTCTGTCTCTGGGTTATCAGATACAAAATTCTCTCATCTCCACCCACCAGCCTGGTCTTCAAAGATGCACAGACACACAGAGATACTCAGGGCACTAATGACAATTCCCAAAGCTTGGATGGTTTCAAAACTGTTAGGTTCGAAGGCTAATGTTACATACTGTAAATTACAAAGAGCCTCAGATCACAGCCAACACAAAATGGTTATGCAAAAGACTACTGACTTTCAAATACATATTTATTGAAAAGTCAAATGTCTTCAATCACTTCAATTTATCTTCCACAGCATTCTCCATAGTGAGACAAGACTGCACACTTTAATATAAAACAGTCCTAGTGATTTGAAAAGTCTTAATCAAAACCCAAACTAACCCCAGCACTAACCACGGGCTTCTTCCCATGGTTTCTCAAGCTTGCTTATGTGTTTCTTTAGCTATAGACTAGAAGCTCCTTCAAGATAGGCAGCCATTTCTCTCATAGCCCACACCTGTCCCCTGTATTTTCAGGGGTCTGGGTATACTGAGCAGGAAGAAGAACATAGTATCATCTCAAGGGCCCACTGTGGCCATCTGGTAGTGGCAGGCTGTGATGAGAAGGATTCAGAGGCAGAGTTCTGGCTCGACAGGAAAAGAGGCCATAACTAATTAGCTCTTAGTTATGTACATTGTAGGCACCAGAAAGGGAGAGGGGGCCCAAGAGATGATGTTCACGACTCTGAATTCCTAAGTCAACACACTTTCACTAACCTGAAGACCCCTCAGTTAAGCTGAATAACCCATGATATTATCAGAGCATTTCCACTCACAGAATGGGCATAGAAAACAAAAGCTGCTCCTCCAAGACAGTTTTAACACAGTCTGTGGATCAAAGCATTTTAGAAGTAAAAAAGAACTGCAAGATGACCTAATCCAAGCCTTTTATTTTGTACATGGAAAAACAAAGACATACGGTGAATTGACTCACATAAGGACATACAGCCAGTGGCGGAGACAAAATCCTAGGTCTCCTGCCTTCCTGCTCTGGGGTCTCTCCTTTTTGCACCATCTCATATCCTGCTTACTTATCCCTTTTCTCCATGTGTCTATAATTTCCCACGTGAAGTACTGTTGCAGACTTCTCAAATTTGGGGTTACATGATATACAGAGACTCAATAATCTCCACTACTGCAAATTTAGAAAACACTTGGAGTAGGATGTATGATACTTTAGCATTAAGCAGAAACAACACAAGGACTTTGCCATTTTCCTTGTTAAATTTTGAATTTCATTTGGAATAGGGAATAAAGATGTTATAAATCTGAGTGTTAGAAACACAAAGGAATTCTGAGCTCCAGTATCCAATTCATCAGGCCTTTTTACAAACATGGGGCAAAAGATTTCTACTAGAACCCTTAAACGATCTCGTATCAGAACCAGCCTAAAAAATGAATGAGAAAATGGACCTGCTATTTCCCACGGAAATTAAAACTCTCAAAGAAAGACTCCTTCTAGTTCTCCGTGATAGAGCCCATGGGTTCCCCATTCACTGTGTATACCAAGGCCTCCCCAAGACAGCTAGGAGTAGGATGGGACTAAGGGGGGTGGTCTTCATTACCACAGTAAGCAATCCCCAAATACTGCACACAACCCTACTTTGTCCCACAAAATCTAGAAACAGGCTTTCAGGAAAGGTCAATCTCCAAAGAGAACAATACCAGACATCTACCTCTAGGGGAAAGGCATCTTTCTTGCTTGAAAGCTAAAACTGAAATCCCCTCTGGAGAAATATTCCACGACCTGGAAACACCCCTGAGTTGCCACGACAAAACGTGACAAGTAGAAGTAGTTCTAGGTCTAACTTAGTTTGCACATGCTGAAAGGGAAGCCTGTTTCTTTTCATTCACTTCAAGGACAAGACGGGGAGCAGTGGGTTCCCTTCTCCCACACAGGTACCCCTGACCCACCTCGGCAGCATTCCTCCAGCTTCTCTTCTTTAAACAAATAATGTCAGCCCCATAAAGCTCTTCAAATACAGCACTTCACAACTTATTGTTATCTGTACAATATCTGTGATCTTTGGACTTTGGCCAATTTTCCAGCATCCTTCTTAAACTGGGTATTCCATATGGCCTTAGAAGGCTGGGTGTTAATTGAAGAATAGCCTAACTGTTTGGACATGTTATGCATCTATTACCCAATTGTCAATCTTGTAATGTTTGTTATATGACTATATCTTTGGGGAAATGAATGCCAAATGAATATTAACCCTCATCTCTTTCTCTTTTTTAGTCTCTTGAGGCTCTTTCTGATGATTCGTTTACCTACTTCACTTTATTCTACGAGCTCAAGTCAATCACACCACCAAAATGAACCGCCAAGACCCAAAAAAGGAGTTATTGGTTATTGATTGAGGAATCTGCCCTCTTTGAGAGATTTATCCCTTTTGTCCATGATAGTCATTCAAATCTGTTACTATAGCTACAGCAAATGATGGAAATGATGCTCAGTCATATATTGCTCTCATTTTGCTAAATTCTACTTTCCTCCCCAGTTTTATTAAATACCTACTCAATTTTTACAACAAAACCATATTTAATTTACCTTAGACATTTTCAAGTCAGTGAACAGTCGGTAGTTGAATTTTTCCGTAATTACCATGGAGAACCAAGGCAGGTTCATAAGAGGTGCCTAATATATTACAAGTCAACTAAATAAATAGTGGTGCATTTAATGAGTGTTCTTAAATCTTCACCCTCCCTGTACCCTGGCTCTCTTTCAGGGGGTCTGGAGTTCCTATTACTGGACCACCTATGCCCGACCCACTGATGGTAGTCCTGCCCACCAAACTTCAGTTGGCCCAAGTGATCATGTGCCAGTTTTTAATCTAGTTCTTAAAAGCAACTCCTGCCTCTAGCTGCTTTGCCCACCATCATTCTCCCACACCCTCGGGAATCTCTGCCATCCCAAAGGAAAATTGCTTGCCCAAGAAAACCCTAAGGTCCCAGAAGAAGCAGACATGTATGTAACAGAGCAGCCCCAGCCAATCTGCAAACCAGTGGGCTTGACCATAAATGCTCATCAAGTGCCACTAGTAGCTGGGGTAGGGTAAGCAGTATTGGTGTAGCAATGACTGACATGTAAGAAATGCTCTGTGTAAGACTACAGAGTCATGTATGACCACCTTAGGAAAAAGCAGTGTCCATTCATATACGAACGAAACTGAGAAGCTAATTACAACATACTATTTTAAGCTCATTTAACTATTCCTTCAAGAATTTCTCCATCAACAGCTGGAGGCCTTATTTTCAGGCAACAAAACACTTTAACAATCTAAAATAATCATAACTACTTTCTTTCCAATAACCAGGATGAACCTTGGCTCAGATGGCAGAAGGACTGAAGTCTTACTCAGTGGTCAGAAGCTACAACCTGAAGAACTAAATAACAAAGGGTACTTCCAAGATCCTAATCAGAGGAATCGTAAGGCAGAAGCCAGTTTTCATGGACACTCTACCCTCTACTGGCTCTTGAGCTGTACATGGTCTCCATTTTGTAGTGCAGGCTCACACCTTCTGAAGGCTCAGTGGAGACACTGAAGGGTTAACTGAATCTGCCAGTTGGGTTAACAGATGGGGTATCTCTGCTGTCTTGCCTCCTGGTCTGTAGGGACCACACAAAGGAAGCAGAGATTTCCCAGAAGAGCCTTCCTGCAGTGAGGAGTTCTCTTCTGGTAGCACCTCCACCTGCCACCAAGGTGCCCCCTGTAGCATGGCAGGAAGAGCCAGGCCATTAAATGCAAATTTCCGTTTTACATGTACAGATCTTCTGCAGCAGGACCCCATGATTCCCCAGGAAGCTTGACTGACCATCCCATCACCCTGTTTTCATAGGGTTTGACTTTGCAAATCGAGGTGATGGAGACCTCAACCATGAGTCACTGAGTCCTCAGGTATAAATGCAGATTTATAAGCCTATTGAAGTCATCCTTTCACACTTGTGTCTCCTCAACGCACCTCTAGAGATGACTCCCTAAGGCTTCAACTGAGCTCCATTAACCACAATCCCCTCCCAAAGATTTTCCTCTTTGGAGCCCAATTTCCCTCACCCCAGACCTCACCATCCCAGAAGCCCTGTAAGCCCAGGGAGTGGAAGGCTGGGATACCTGCAAATGGAGTACATGCTAGTCCTATGGTAGGAGAGCTACCTTATAGACTGGCTGCCAGGCCCTCTGAGATGGGAGGGTGAAGATCAGAAAAGGGAGAAAATAACAATGACTCAGGCACACTGGTGAGATTTTCACAGCTAATCACACACAAGACTGACTCACTGCTCACTTTGCTCTGCTCACTCATTTTTCATATTATACTTCTCACTGCCCCACCAGCCTGTTCCACCAAGGTCAAATGAAGGGAATGATAGCATGCACACCGTACTAAGATTTATTACAAATGCAGCCAATCACCTTTTATGTGAACCAAATGAGTTCCTGAAATCATCATTTATGAAGATGGACCTAAATAAAAGAAGTCATCTCAGAAAAAAAGCAAGAGAGAGAGGACTCGGTCCAAATCGCACCATCTCGCATCATGCCCAGAACAGAATCTGAAGTCACTGGTTAAAACCTAAGTGTATCCAAGAACTGTATTAATCCTTTAAGAGTTGCAGTTTCACCTTTGTCCTATTGAACATAAAGAGTTGGAAAGGGTGTCTCTGACAAGGCAACACTTGAACAGATCATAAATGAAGTACATTTGAACAAGGGCATTGCTCCAAGACTTTTATATCCTTTAAAGTGCTTTAGATAACAAATAACACAGTGCTCAACTAAAAGTGGCTGAAGCACTAAGAGTTAATTATAAAACAACACAAGAAGTCAAAAGGTAAGACGGTCTCCAGACTTAACTCTGCTGCTCCTGAGATCACCAGGTATATAATGCTTCCCATCTTTCTGCTCCACCTAGCTAAAAACCTCCCTTTGTGGTTCAAAGACAGCAGCAGCAGTTTTAGACACCACATGCACACACCATCACATCCAGTGAAGGAGGTGCATTTTTTCTATGGTTCTCTTTTTATGACAGAGGAAAACCTTTCTCAATATTCCCCCACCATATAGTACACTGTATCACATGTGTTCCTTTGGCCATAATAGGATCAGATAACAATGCCCAAACCAATTACAGGCAAGAGGAATGGAGTTGGTATGAATGGCTTAAAACAATAGGGTTCAACCTCTAGGACTGGCAGGAGGTACTTTCCATGATGGCATGAAGGGACTCATTACAAAAACAGGACTCTGAGAGCTGGGACAAAGGGGAACAGGGGCGGTTTTTGGACAGGCACCCAATGTATCTGCCACAAAACAAATTTCATTCCTACCTCAGGATTTTGTATTTACTGTTACTTCTGCTTTTCCCAGTATCTCCCTGTCTTTTCCACGCATGACTGATGTCTCTGCTCAAGTGTCAAGTTCTCTAAGGGGCCTTCTCTGGCCAGCACACAGCAAACAGCCATACACTTACCATCATTATTTTCTCTATATACTCTAGTTTTCTTCATAGCGCTCACCACAATCATGTATGTGTCTATGCATGTAGCTACAAATTTATCTACTATCTGCCATGCCCCTCTAAAATATCAGCAAATTGAGGGTACAAGCTTTCTTTTGTACACTGCTGTATCCCAGCCCTAGAACAACATCTACCACAAAAAGGACAGTCAAATATACCAAATGAATGAATGAATGAGTAAAGGGCATCATTTAGTACTTCCCACCTTAGTCTAACTTCCCTACTGTGTTTGCCATGCCAGAAAAACAAATCTCCTATTTTCCTGCTACCATCTTCTTGCTAGCACTCATCCATCCACCTCAAATGCTCTCCCCACGTATCCTCTGCCTTAATATTTAAAGCCTGGCTGTCTTTAAGGATTAGCTTAAAATCACTTCTTTGCTGAAGTCTGCCCTGATGATCCCCAAGCATTACTTTCAGTTTCTAAAACTCATGTTACTCCTTTCACAGTATGTTTTGCTTGTACCTAAACAGGTGCTGTGTCCTTAGAGCTTGAGTTATCCAGTAACCTCATTCTGATAAATGAGGAAACAGAGTCATAGAGAGGTTCAGACCTGCTCAGTCATGGACTGGTAGCAAGAACGTGTTCTCGTTTAGGTAGCCCCTATTCACAACCAGCATTAACACTAACAACAGAGCATTATCCATTTGGCAATTTGTTTATATTTGCTATATTACTGAATCTTTGGGGGAAAATAAATGGTGAATGAGCATGTAGCTTTCTACTGATAATCACAAACAAACCACTCTGTCGAGCCTAAAAAGAGGCATAAGGCTAACTTGAATAAAAGAGAGGTCCCTTAGCCCTCTTCTTGTCTTGGATCTGATCTTACTGACTGAATCAAGCATGTAGTAGGACTGGCTAAAAAGGGAAGTAAAACATGCCAGGGGACAGAGAGCTGGAAAAGATGTCAGTCACTTGACATTTCCAAGCCTTAGTATTCTCATCTATGGAAGGAGTTAGACTAGATCAACTGCCCAGCAGAAGAACTTTTTTTTTTTTCGCATGGGCAGGCCCCAGGAATTGAACCCGGGTCTCCAGTATGGCAGGTGAGAACTCTGCCTGCTGAGCCACGATTGCACCATCCAGAACCTTTTTTAAAATTTAAAAAAAAAAAAAAAAGGCTGATGTAAAATCCTGAGAGTAGAGCTGCTCTGGTTGCAGTAGGGGGGCTACTGAGACCCCACACTCTGAGACTCTTGCTTATGCCCAGCATTGCTTCTTGATACTCCTTTGCCACTGGATAGCTTGGTCTTCCAAAGGAAGCATCTTTTAGCACTGAAATAAGAAAACTAATGTAGATGACCATGGTACTGATAGTACTGATAATATTTAAAGACTACAGTGACTTAATAATCAATATATATTCTCTGAGGCTCTAAGAAAAGCTGCTCATATGAGGTAGGTATTGGTTTTTCAGATACAGTGATGGGTCAAATGGTCATAAACCAGGAATAGATGGATAGATGGAAAGAAGGAAAGGGGGACAGAAGAAGAGACTATGCAACTTTTACTTGTTTTTTAAATAATGATCACATTATCACTTGCCAATTAGATCAAAGTTCATCACTGTTATGTTAATACAGGAAGCAATTTTGAAATCCTCAATGCCCAACAATAAGAGATTGGCAAGAAAATTGGGCTGTCTTGTGCACCACACTTCAGAATAATTATTAATGACAAAAGAATATGTTCAAAATGCAACTTATACCTGCAAAAGCATTTTGTAAAATAAGGTAATGGAATGATCCTAGTCTTCTAAAATGTAATATATGTACATATTTTTTAAAGAGTGTAAAGATAAAACAATATTTTAACAGTGATAACTTGGGCATGATAATTTTTAGTTCTTCAAAATTTTCCAATTTTTCAAAGCTTTCTGCAGTGCTAATATGGTGTTTATAATAATAAAAACAGATTGAAAAAAACTGAGAGAAATACAAGTGAACTTTGTTTTGTTTATTATCCATCCAATTTATAGGTTCAAAAGTCCAGAAGATTTGGAAGGATGGACCATAATTTCTACACTGACTCCAAAGCCACACTGAATAATAAGAGTTTCGTCCACGTACCACCTGTCAGATTCATCCTAAGAGCTTTAAAAAAAAATTATTCTGCACATATGTCACTCAATCCTACTGTATCAGAAATCTCTTGGGAGATGGGGTCCAGGCACCTTTAACATGCTTTTGGGAAACGCAGACACTAGCAATTCTTAGGATATGGTCTGGTAAATAGGATGTAGACACCATGGAAGCTACAAAACCTCCAATAAATGCAAAAGAAACCAGGTCCCCTTGACCTACCCTGCAGATCAGGGAACCACATGTGAGAAACGCTATCATCCTTTCTTCCCAGAATCTTCTCAGATACCCTGCGTACCCGTATCACGAAAAGGACAAGCCCGTCGTCTGACCCATTACATCGCGCTGCATCCCTGGGCCACGTGTGAGCCAGCTTTCATAAACTTAATTTTATCACTTGTCACATTTTTCAACCTTCGAAAAATTACTCAATATCAGGATGAATATACAATATCCTGTCCAAACAGCCATCTCTGAACTCACATTGTCCCCAAATAATGCTAGATGTGGGCAGGAGGGGGTGGGGGGCAGGGCTTCCGGGCGGCCACAGCCTTCGGGCTGCATGAGGCGCATGGATGTGGGCAGGGAGACAAATCTGCTTTTGAACCACGCAGTGATAGATAATCTATGCCAAACCTGAAAACACGTTTCATGGGTCTCCATGCAATAGACAACTTATTAATTTCATTTTTTTAAACACGCATTCATCATTTCTCGCCCTTCTCCAAAGACCTTGGCTTTAATTGCAAAGACGGCTGTGACTGCATTCCGTGGTCCTTGAAGAGACAAAACTGCTTATCACTGTGTTGCTGCCTCTGACACTGAGCCTTTGTGGGCTCTGAGGAAAGAAATACATGCTCTCTGCAGGTATTCTGCAAGATAAACCCCTGCCCACAACCCAGCAGCGTGGGCACGGCAACCAGCACCCTTCACAAGTGCTGGGTGGTATTTTTCGCTGTTGTCTTCTTACATAGGTCAGAAAACCTCAAACACTATTCACATTTCCAAGCCATTTCTTTGCCTACAGAACAAAAAGAGAGAACGAACAAACTTTTTATTTGGGGATGGAAAGTAGATATAGGAATTCTAAGATATATCAGCATCAATTTTGAAATACAAAAGTTACTTCAACGTATTCCAAAATGAGAAAGAGACGTCCCCAAGCACCATAAAGCCCCACGTTTCTTGAACATACTGAAAATAAAGTTGCTTATTCAGAGCCTACCACACTAAAGCTGGATGGTATTACATTGGGGATAAGTTTCCTTTTCACTTTCCCAACAATTCTTGTGTTTTTTAGGTTTTTCTTTTGGAATTTTAATAACATTCATCCTTATCCAAAATCTCTATATCAACTAGTCTCTGAAAATCACTTTTTTTCTTTTTCACACAGGGCAACAAAGCCCTAAATATATATTTGAGTATGGTATTCTAGTGTAATCATTTGATTTAACCTTCTACTTCTTTGTATCACCTACTGTATTTAAAAAAAAAAAAATCTCAGATAGCTTTTAGACCACAGATTATTTTCTGATATAAGCATATTATAAATAATAATGCTTTCGTAAAATATACAATGCTACACATTTTTCTTAGGTTAAAAAAAAACATTTATCTTTCCTTTTCTCTCCAGTTAATCCTTTGCCTAATATAACATATCTTTTAATATAGGATGGTGTTCAATTTAAAGCATATTTTCTACCTTAAATTAAAATGTTTTAAGTATTACATTGGGTCAGCCAGGGATGCATATGGACAGGATAAAGGTAAAAAGCCACTCATTTTTTTCCTACACAAAGGAGACTGGCATCACCATCATTATCACACACCTTCATAAAGCAACAATAGATCTGCCTCCAGAAACATCATTGTCAAAAGAAGCAGGTAAATATTATTATTTACTATACTGTGGCAACTGTAACTGATTAAGGTAAATTTAGTGGAAACATTAAAATAATAGCAGGGGAAGAAAATTTATTCTGCACAAAACACTGTGTGAACTTATTGGAAATAATCAGCTGCTCAGTTTGAATTAAATGAGTGTGAGTGAATGGGGTAGGTGGGTATAAGGGGTGGGGAGGGTGAGAAGAAAGAGAAAGCCTGGCAAGCACTAGATGGAATCTGCAGGCTTCCCTCTGCCATGGCCGGTAGGAAAATCTGCAAAGATGCAAACAATTCTTGGGTATTCAGTTAGCAGTAAGTAAATTGCTGTGGGAGCTAAGGGCGGGCGTACTTTAGCAGGCAATCCCTCTCTGTCTTTCATTCTGTTTGTCTGTGTTAAATTCCCCCTCTGCCCTCATCCATTCTCACATCCAGTTCTCTGCTTTGTCCATCCATCAATCCCCTCACTTTGTCAGTGCTGACTTCATCCCAGCTCTCACAATCCAGTCCCAGCCATCCTGTGGCCACGGGGGAGCCCCTCGCCCTCCGCCCGCGCCTGCCCCTGCTACCCAATCTGCGATCTGCTGACAGAGGGCCCTGCTGGCTGCTTGTCGTTTTCTATTGCACAGGCCAGCAAAAACACTAATACTCAACCTGATTCCTATCGTCTTGCTTTTCACCTTTTCCATCCAGGGAATGGAAGAGAGAAAGACACAAGGACAGAGGTGGGGAGTGGGGAGAGATGGGAGGGTAGATAATGGAGAGAGATGCTTGCTGAATTTTCTCAAACAATTTGCACACCAGTCAGGTCGAGGCTCAATCCAGCCTCCAGTACCACACATCAATAGAAATCACAGGGAGAAAATGTAGCACTAATTAAGGGTTGATAAGCTGTAGTCAAGTGTAGTTTAGGGGAAAAGCGGCATACTACCCAGGCTCCAGCAAGCTCAGATGGATACAGCACCTTCATTGCCAGCCTAGGAAGGAAATTTTTCAATGTTTTATTTTCAAAAATGTAAAAGTTTTCCCTTCAAAATAAAACAGATAGGCCGGGTGAAAAATATTAGATGATCATTTTTATTCAAAAGATCATTTGCAAAACATTTCAGAGGGTTGGGGTGGGGGAGCTTCCTAAAGAAGAAAAAATAGTTACCTAGCAACAATACTATTTTAAAGTATTCTTCAGTGTATTGCCTGATTGTAGGCTCTTAATTCAAAGTTGTATAATTCTGAGCACCTGCGGAACTAATAAAATATTTCTTACCTGAATTTTAAACTCTCCCTTTTTCCCTCTTAACAGGGAAAACTTCACAACAAGCCACAATCAGATGATAAAAACTTTTCAATGTTATACATTTCCTTAAATTTTACTGTTGGAGTGGGAAAAAATTCATATGAAATACGAAAGATAAAATTAGTGAGTAAAACTATAAAACTATGCTTTACACGATTTTCTAAAGTAAAGGAACTTGGTGGGGTAGGCTTTTCTGCACAGAGTTCTAAAAAAAAAAAAACACTGGGAATAGCACAGTGAATTATACTGTTATTTAAAACTAGTATTTAGGAGGTCTTAGAACCTGCAGGACATTTCCATATATGTTATTGGATCCTTGCAACATTGCCATTCTCTAGGAATTAGGACTTGATTTTAAGAACTGAGAAAACTGAGGCTCAGTGATTCAGTAACTTGCCCCAAACCATAACACTATGACATAACTGCACCAGGATTTAAAGGGAGCTGCTAGAATTCCAATGCTTTGTCCAACAGATCGGTACCTCCCATCACCTCACCCAAACTTCTTTTCCAATTAAATAATAGAGCCTAAAAGGATACATATCGCATGATTTTGTTATTATGACTTTGGCAAAGGTAAACTCAGAGTCTTACAATATAGAACGCAGGGGACATAGAAGTATACAGAAGCTAGAGATGGGTGAACGGTTACCCAATGAGGTTGAACTTAAATGTAAGGGAATTGATAGAAGGAATGGTAGTTCATTAGTGAGGTTATAAGTAACATTGCCATAATGAAGGTGAATATGATTGAAAGGTTGTATGGAACCATGATTCCCATCTATTAACTCTACAATTATCAATAAGTTCTTGCATGAAATACTTTAAAGGTTTGATCTGGTACAAAGAGTCAAAAACAGAGGGGTGTAGAGGGAAAACTAATACTGAATGCTATGGCCTGTATTAACAGGAAGACATCAACAGTACTACAGCAACACCAGTGGTAAATATTTAGGCAGGGGGACATAAGAGATAAGGGGGCATTTAGATGTGATATTTGAGAGGCTGTATTTATCAGTTGTCTGTTTAGACCAATGAAAATTGTCTAAAAGTGAGAGTGCCGATGACTGTACAATGAAGGACACTGTAGGACATGGACTATTTTGGACATTATCCATGATGCCCAATAGATGGAGGGGAGTGAAGGGTACAATGACTAGGAAGCAGAAAGAATCACCATGATGCATACATATGACAGAATATTGTATGACTACAAAAAGGAACAAAATTGTGAGGGATGCAACAAAGAGAATGAATGATGGGGACATTGCATTGTGCAAAATAAGCCAGAAACAAAAAATATATATATGGTATGGTCTTCTTCAGAAAACACACATAAGAAAATTGGAGCCTAGAATGTAAGCTCTTACAGCAGCCATATTTATTCTGGAGGTGAACGTGAATTTCTAGGTTCTAGGATGCTGTGCTATATGTGCATAAATTGGTATTTCCACTGCAACTTCAGGTACCTGTATGATACCCAAGACCCAGAGCTAGAGTTCTGCAGTTCTGAAAGTCAGCACTGCTATTTACAATAACTGTTAAAGTAACCAAAAAAGAGGTCAGGCTGCAAATAGAAATATAAACAATGCCAGTCTACTTGGGCCTAAGGTAAACCAGGATATAGCACAAAGGATAATAAAGTTTGTATTCTAGAGCTTCACCTACTGTATGAAGAGAAGCTTCTCATGTCTAGAATGTAAACTTACTGTATTCTAGTTTGCTAGCTGCCAGAAGGCAACATACCAGATATGGATTGGTTTTTAATAAAAGGGGATTTATTTTGTTAGTTCTTCAGAGGAAAGGGAGCTAACTTTCAACTGAGGTTCTTTCTTATCTGGGAAGGCACAGGGTGATCTCTGCTGGCCTTCTCTACAGGCCTCTGGGTTCTAACACCTTTCCCCAGGGTGATTTCTGTCTGCATCTCCAAAGGCCTGGGCTGAGCTGCGAGTGCTGAAATGAGGTAGGCTGAGCTGTTTGGGCTGTGCTACATTGCGCTCTCTCATTTAAGCACCACCAATTAAATCAAACATCATTCATTGCAGCAGGCACGCCTCCTAGCCGACTGCAGATGTAATCAGCAAAAGATAAGGTTCACATATCATTGGCTCATGGCCACAGCAACAGAACTAGGTACCTTCACCTGGCCAAGTTGACAACTGAATCTAACCACCACATACTGTAACACACTTATCTAAATCAATCTGTTTGGATATCTCAGTTAAACTACCCAAATACATGGAGCCCAGAACCAGAACAAGGCCTGATAATTCTGTATAGCTTTTAATGTAATAATCAAATACAGACTATGGTAGGCTGATACTTGAAAAGTAGAGAATCCCTTGGGGGACTGGAGAAAAGAACTATTTATTTTAATGGAACTATTAAACTTTCCCATGTGGGAATTCCCTGGTACTCTCTCAAACCTTAGGGATTCTCTAGAAAATAAGCCAAGCCCTTGATTTTGAGGCTTGCCCTTATGAACTTATTTCTGTAGTAGAGAAATTAAGACTAATAATTATACGTAAGAGTTGCTTCTAGGAAACCACTTTTCTTGCTCAGATGTGGCCTCTCTCTCTCTCTCTAAGTGCAACTCTGTAAGGAAGATCATTGCCACCCCCCTACATGGGACTTGACATTCAGGGGTGAAAGACTCCTTGTAAATATGGGGCATGGCTCCAGGGGATGAGCCTGGCCCTGACACCATGGGATTGCCAATGCCTTCCTGACCAAAAGGGAGAAAACAAAGGTAATAAAACAAGGTGTCAGTGGCCAAGAGATTCAAATAGAGTCAAGAAGCTATTCTGGAGGCTACCCTCATGCAAGCTTCTGCTAGATGTTGCTAATTACCAAGGTTTGCCAAATCCCACCCAACATTATGCCTGTTAACTCCAAAGAACACCTAGGGCTCTAACTGAGACTCTGTAAAAATTTCATGCACTAAGTTTACTGGCCTGAAACCCCCCTCCATCTATTGGGCATCATGGATAGTGTCCAAAATAGTCCATGTCCTACAGTGTCCTTCATTGTACAGTCATCAGCACTCTCACTTTTAGACAATTTTCATTGGTCTAAACAGACAACTGGTTTCCTAGGCCAGATAGGTCCTGAGACCCAGGCTCTCCAACGAATTCCATCCCCCTACCTATATTGTCAAAACTCTTTCTCAACATAAAAAAGTTAGAATGGGCATACCCCAAAGATCCCTACAGAATATAAGAAGGATCAAGGGAGATGGAGGAGTTATAACAGAGAAGATAGGATTTAACAAATGAGTATGACTGCTGAGTCAGTATACTGATATTTCTTTTAGTCTCTAGTATTCTGGTGCAGCTAAAAGGAAAAGCCTGAGATTGTGGTATTGAAATCTGTTCTATAACCACTCATTAAAATGTGCTCTGAAAATTATTGCTTTTTCTTTTTTTTTTTTTTGTATATGGTATATTTCACAATAAAAAAACATTAAAATATAAAAAAGGAATAAAGCCTGAAAGTTCCACTGACTTAGAAAATGGTTAAACTCAATCACTCTCTTTAGATTATCCAAAGTACAAACACAAAATAGTGAGTTTGATTTTTCTTTCACATGGGCAGGCTCCGGGAATCAAACCCAAGTCTCCAACATGGCAGGTGAGAACTCTGCCTGCTGAGCCACTGTTGCCCGCCCCTGAGCTTGATATTTTAATATAGCATTCCAAATTCTTATTTCCGGAGACTACTCACTTTTTTGTTTAATGAAACACTATTACACTCCCTATGAAAACAAACTGAGAGAAGCTTCCAGAAAGCTCTGAGAAATGCCAGTGACTCAGGCATAAATGAAGTGCCCTCCAAGGCAATGACTTTGAAGGACTAAGCACTCGCTTGGATATTTAAGTTTGGGTGTGTTTCCTTGGAAATCAGTCATGGTATCTTGAGGCCATTACTTGTATCACTGATGATTCGGGAGGCAAAGCACAAATTACCAACTCAAGCATGTAAAACCACAGCATGAGAAGAAAAGAGGGCTGGAGAGCCAGGGACACCTCCTTGCCCCGCATTTCATTCTTCACTCCACGTTGCTGACACACGTCTGATTCAAAATCTTCATCCATACCTCACCCCTCATCACTTTTGTTTCTCAAACCCACTTACTTGCCCAGATGGGCTTTGGCTGTGACAGAGGAGACCAGAGAAGGAAAAAAAAAAAGGGGGGGGGGGGGCGGGTAGCAAAAAGTGTCCTCTGTTGAGCTACTATACACATCAGACATCTCTAATTAGACAGCAACAAAATTTTATTAATAGGAAGGACATTATAGAATGAGCTTGTTATAAATGGGCCCTGTCAGGGCCTTATTCAGCTACCAAATGAGTATTCTCAGTTCAGTGCTCTCATCTGAGGCATCACGCCTAGTGCTGGATAACAAATGATTGCTATTAACCGTATTGTTAGTAATGATGGCTGAAAACAAACAAAAACCCATAAATAACAGTCTACAGAAAAATTAACCCATAAACTTGATAGATATCCAGCTGAGAAATAATAAATGACACTTTGGGGCCTGCTGGGAGAAGCTAGTGGTTTTTGTTTTCCTCTCTGTCATTAACACATTTTCTGTGCTAAAAATTAGATTCTGATATATAATTATCAACGCTCCCAGATATTAATTCTGCTATTGCTCCCTCGGTTCCTCTGCTGGCTGGGCTATACTGTTATTCACAGATTACTCTGAGAAAACACATCAAACACTTAACAGAAACAGGTCAAAGTGACAAGCAGCTTTCGCTGACAACACCAACCTGCACAAGTCTTTTTTATTTTTTTTTTAAACCAGAGACACAAAACAAATTTCTCATGTTAATTAACTAGGGTTCCGTTCTACTCACAACAGGCCTGAGCAATGCCACATGAGCTAAGCAAATTTCCTACTTCTCTAGTGAAGACTGTCAAGGGAAGCAAGCATTGACAAAAATTACCTTGTGTCTATGGCATTCAAATCCACTTTCATTACTGTCTTTGGGGGAGGAGGAAGGGATCAAAACAACTTCCCAACCTCAGAACATCTCTTACCTTGAGTCCCTTTCTCTCAAAGGGCTGAGCAGAAGGGAAAGGACACATATGAATAAGAGATCTTTCCCAAAAGAAGCCAGGAATTCAGCCACAGAACCTGCATTAGCACTGTCACTGAGAAGGGCCTTGACTTCCCAAAAGCCATGACATCTACACAAGTAAATGACCTTGACTGGATTTCAACACCACCTGCCAATGGCTTCTGTTTTTCAGGAAGCATCAAGAAAATGAAATTCATCGGGTTCCTTTGCGGGTGGACCGGTGTGGTAAAGGAAATGAAGGTGCAAACATGCAAATACACACAGCATACTCTCATGCACATGTATGAATACCCTCATGACCAATTTTGCCAGGATCATTCCATGGTACAGTGTGGGTTTCTTCTATTTTTCTGAAATTTGAACTTCAAGGAAAATAATGAGGAAGATTTTTTTTAATTACAAAATTAAGGGTTCCAGTTGAGAGGATCTTTTCACTATGACGTTTAGTTGAAAGTAAGATGAAGAAATATGAAGTGAAAAACTAAGCAGAGAAAAAACTCCATGCGAATAGAATAATGCAAATAAGGAAATGAATAAGCATGTATATGACACATTTGTCAAGAGAGCCCTTCCACCGAGACAAAGAGGCCACAGCCTCCTATTCCTGAGCAGAGACCTTCAACTATAAGGTTCACCAGTTAGGAGAACTAAAAGCAAACAAGAAAATTCTTTAAAATTAGGCCACAGGGTCTAAAAAGTGGGTCTGCAGAAGAGTGAATGTAAAAGGCAAAGAAGAGAAAGCAGAGATGAAAAGGAAAGGTGTTGAGATTTGCTGCTATGTGAGAAGCAGACATAACTTAGGTAGGGGGATTTGACCACCAATTTAGAAAACCTCATTAATGCCAAATAGCCACTTCCTTTCCCAAGTTCTAGAAAGGTGCCAGGCTGGCCAATCATGTAACTGACATTTCCGCGAAGCAATTCTTTTTTTAATTGAGCGAATGATCTCCCATGTCACGTGCCTGGTTTCTAACCCCCATCCTTCATCTCTGTGATCAGGCTGCCTTGATGACAACAGCCTAAACTGCAAATCCCACACCTCCCATGCACTCCATTTTCCCAGGATCTGGCATTGCGATATTAAATAACTATAAAACTAGAAAGCCAAAATAACTAAATCACCTGGAAGCCAATTTCTGAGAGTTAAACCACAAACCCGGAAAATGGTGGAGTGTGTTGAAATAATGTAAAGGAAACCCATAAATTCAAACTTTATGTTCTGTAAAGAACAAATATGAAAAAGGCATCAAAATAATGAAAGATTGTTTATGTATTCTGGCATGAAATGGGAATGTGTTATGAGAGAGAGCAGTGGCGGAGACAGATCGACGAAGCTGACAGCGTGGTATTCATCCTGCGTGCTGGAGCAGACGTCCCGCTAGTGGCAGTAGACAGCGCAATAAATCAAGGGCTCTCGAAGCTGTACCTACAGCTTATTACATCCAAGATGACAAATAAATAATAATCCCTGTCAGAGCGGCCCTTTGCTCAAGGATTGAGCCTGAAACCTTTGGCTCATCACTCCTCATCTTAAGTGAAAACACTAGAACTAGGGAATTGGAGGCCACGGTTTGCTAAGCTCATGAAACACAAAACAAGTGAGACCTGGGAACTAGGACTGAACAAGAAAGGTCAAGAAGTAAGGAAGTATAAACATTTAAACAATCCAGCCCAAGAAGGGGCAGAGCAGTTGAATGGATGTGGGTTAAAATATCCTAATCATGGGGGGGGAACAACAACAAAAAAAAGCCTGACACCCCTGCCTCTTCTTCACCTCTAACTGGGAGAAATATGTGAGTCAGGTTTGAAATCAGTACCCGCAGCAAAGGGGCAAGTTCATGGAGAGATCTTGGACCCAAACACCAGTGGCCCCTTCACTCTCAAATCCTCACCACCATCCCTCCCTCCTGCTCTGTTCAAGACCCAAGCCAGAGGCAGAAAACCGCCTACCCTTGCACTAACTCCAGCTCACTTGCTCGCAGCCTCCAAGAAGCAATGGTTCAAACCAGGGCTGTAGCTCTTATTTGCATTTCCTAATTAGCTCTTGGAGATGGGTACGATGGAGACCCTGCTCCTGAATACACCTGGCATCCATAGGCCTCATGACCTTGAACTTGTCCCTTAACCATGAGCATCAATCACAGCTTCCTACTGCTCCTGACTGGGTAAGTAGAAGGGTTACCCTGAAGGCTCTGGATGGCTCTTTCAGCCTATCCCTCTTTCTGGTGGACACTACACTTAACACTGGTTCCAAAACTGGCTTTCCAAACAAGGTCTTCTCTTCTCCCCATGGGACAGGTCTCCAGTTCTTCCATTTCCCTTGGGAAAGCCCAGAGGGAGACAGCAAAATCTGGTATGCTAAAAGGGCTGGGACCCCGGCTCCCCAGGGGAACACATACCATCCTGGAGATCCCAGATTATTCTGCCACTGCAATTCAGCCATCCTACTACTACAAACACCCTCCACCCACCCAGGCATGAAAGCAAAAATGTGTTTTATAACTTGAACACATCACACAAAAATGTCTGTGCATGAGCATGAGAAGGGACCACTACAAAGACCTAAATACCACTGGCTAAAGTGAGAGTTTCTGATACTGCAAAAGGGAATGTCTCCCCTTGTGACATTTATCTTGGCATATGCAAATAGGGTTTCTCTCCCCTCACTGTTTCACCTGCCCACACTTCTTCAGACAAAGGAAGCACAGCAGGGGAGCAAGGACCTGCTTTGGTCAGGTGGACCTGAGTCAAAATATGTCCACAGGAGCTGGATGACCTCAAGTAGGTCACTTAACCTCTCTAAGTTTCAGTTTCCTCACCTGAAAAGAGTAGAGCTGGTAATTCCCAATCCATGGAATTGTTCTGAGATTGAATGTGATCACATACCTGTTGGCTCTTAACATATTCCAGATGCTTGTCAGGCGCCAATCCCCATTCCTTTCATTTCTCACCTCATTCAGTTGGCTTTTCCCCTTATTTTCTATTCTCTACTAAAACAGTATTTCAAATAAATGGTATCATCCACATGACTTTAGAGTCTCACCAGTCTTCAAAATATCCACAATTCTCCATGGGAACACAAATTTCTTACGAAAACCATTTGAACCTGGAGCCAATACACAGCCCAGAACTTGGGAGAAACTCATCTAAGGCTTTTTAAAAACTCTCAGGCTATAAGTGGGTAAATGATGAAAGATGACTGGGTCTCTATGGCCCAAAAATCTATACCTGGGACATGATTCATAAGGAAATAATCCAAAGTACGGAAAATCCATATGCATGAAGACATATATTACATTGTTATTACTGCAAAAATAAGGGCACAAACTAAACAGCCCCTAATAGGGATTTAAAGATTTTTAAAATGATTTTTTGTGACTATGGAACATGTGTTTGATGGAATAGTATGCAGTCTTCAAAAATGATGGTTATGAAGAAACACATAAAATGGATATGCTCGGGCGGCTGCCGTGGCTCAGCAGGCAGAGCTCTGACCTGCCGTACTGGAGGTCTGGAGTTCGATCCCTGGTGCCTCCTGCCCATATGCAAATTTAAAAAAAAAATGGATATGCTCTAAAGTCCAGTGAAAAGCAATATAATAAATTGACACTTGGCTGTCATCTAACCTGGCAGCATTATGTCTCTGGAAAAAAAGGCAAAGAATATACAGAAATAATAATTATTGTGTTAATAGACAGGATTTTAAGCAATTGTTTTTACTCTTTCAGTTTTTTTCAAACTTTGATGTTTCACAACACTTTCTAAACTTACAAAGTGATTAACATTTTAAAGTAAGTAAGTTTGAGTCAAAATTTAGAAAACTGAAAGCAAAACCCACATCCATCAAGGTTCTTCAGGCTCCCATTGCTTCCTATCATCTAAGACCCCAACTGTGGGGACCTCTCGTGAGGGAGGGGGCAAAATATGGAAGGAAGGACTTTTCAAGAGGCTGCCCTCTGGATGCCCATGCACTCCTTTGCCAATGCTGCCCGTATGTCACAGCCCCCCATCACTGCCTCAACCTCATTCCCGCCCACACCCTCACCCACTGGGCTTCCAGCCTTCGCTCTAACACAGATCAGCCCCTCCCGCAGTATTCCTAGGCAGCTCTCCCACTTCTGTAATGAAAGAATTCCCATCTTCCAAATCTAAGGGTTTGGAGACTGTCTTGTAGCCCGTTGTTAAAGTTTGACTTGTCTCCACCCATTTAATATCCCAAGGAACCATTTCAAAACTCAGCAGAGGAAAATAGCTGGAAATTATGAAAGGAGGTGGGATTTAAAAAAAAAGAGTAACGGTTGTTCTGTAACCATCCCATGCCCTGAGTCTCTTTCCTGGCCCAATGTAAATCTTCTTTCTGTGTCTCTTTCCCTGAACTGAGAGGTTGAGGGGACCTTAAAGTGGCAATTAATAACTCAACTATCTTCATGAATAGTCTGACTCAAATAACTATTGCTGATGCATTATAAATTGGGGCCTGTAACCAGAAATCAGATGGGGGCCCTATCCCTTTATGAAAACAAGGGAAAGAAAAAAAAAGACTCGATGAATTTCGTTCTGAGTTAAGTGCTACAATATACATTTAACTCCTTTAGCAACAGCAACCACAAATTCACAAGATAATTGGACTTTCTCCCACACCCCAAAAGCCCTGGTCCCATAAGCTAGGAAAAGGCACTATCTTTAGGACTTCTATGCAATATAGGTATAGAAACTTCCTAGATGTGGCAGTCTGACCTTAGGTCTTAATTGTCTTCTCACATACTCCCTCTACTCTCTCACAGTTTCCTTGAAGGCACACACCGTCTTTAGAGAAGGGAAAACTAAAGCCCAGAAAGGTAGGAGATGCACCCGAAGAGTCACAGATGATCAATGGCCCAGTCCCTGGCACCTCAACCCCTGGGGCTGGGACCCAGGCTGGTCTTTGCTCTGGACCATCCTTACTGGTTTCCCTGCAGCAGAAAAGGAACAGTAACACTTTACAGAAAAGTGTGAGTGTGGTCTCATAAGGCCAACATGACACCAAACCCTACCACTAACCCTGAAAAAGAAACTGAGGCTGACCCCAAAGTCTGCACAATCACCAGGAAGCTTGGTGGGAGGAAGGGCAGTAATGCCCCATGCCTGCCTCTCATACCATCTTACAAGATTAATTCCTCAAATGCATTATTTGAGATTCACTGGCGTTCAATGGCTTAAAACAGGTAACTTAAAAAAAAAAGATACAGTGAAGGAATAACAATGTAATCATTTGATACAATAATATTTTCAAAGCTTAAGGACCTTTTAAAAATATAAACATGGCAATCCCGATAACCCCATATTCCATACATTTGCAATAATACAAGAAAGCTGAGAGGAGGTTATTGCTGAATTGAAAAAGTCCCAGAATCCCACTAAGAAAATAACATGAGACAATAATGCATATTTCAGGTACATACTATAACTGACTTAAATTATTATGAATGTACTTCATACCTAATTACCTTTCTAAAATACGTGGAGGTATTTTGTCATAAACTCTGCAGGGTCCGCTGTACCTCTACTAAATACTGTTCTGAAATGCAAACCCTTTGCTAATGTTTTTATTTGAATAACTTATTACCCAATATAGCAAGCATCAACACATTTTATAGAACCCGAACTTGGCTCTCTGAAATTCTTCCTACCCTAATGCCAGTCACTGTGGGGAGCATTTAGTTATAAATTGTCTTTCAATAAAAGTAAAAGCTCCCAAAACAACAAAATGAAAAGACACAGCAGCTTAAATCAAGGGAAGTCAATTTCCACATGCCGATCCTAAATATTTCATGGCCCTATTTTATTCTGACATTTGTAGATGACTAAAGTGTTACAAAGGAAATAAAATGCTGATTAAAGAGTTCACTGTCATAAAGGTTACTGAATTGTAAATGGCCCTTTCCATCTTCCTGTTAATAGGTACCCAGCTGTAAACATCATGAAGGATGTGACGGGAGGGCGGCTTCACTCCTTAAGGAGCTGTATATACATTAATCACTGGATCACCAAGCCATGCTTAATTGCAAGCTGTATATCACGCAAATCCATGGTAAGTAGAAGGAAACTCATTATTGCTGCTTCATAACTACTGGGTACTTCTCATTTTAACCTCCTCACACCTGGGACACTTTGTTGCTTTCCAACAGGAATGCAGAAAAGGTATTACATCACTAATTACAGCCCTGGTTGGCACCTCAGCTGCCTGCAAGACAGAAAGAACCCAACTCTCAAGATCTGCAGCCAGCCCGGGCTCTGCCTCATTGTCGTGGAGTTCTTACATGCTGCTTGTCCATCCCCTCCTCCCATCCCCCAACTACATGCCACCCCCCACCCCCAGCCTTATTCCCTTTCTAGGGGACATGCTGAAATCCATTACTCTTTGAGAGTTTACACAACTGTTTAAATGATAAAGAAAAAAAGCCCTGCAGTATATTTTGCTTTGACAAAATTATTGATTTAAATCCCATACAATAGCACAATACTATTTAAAGGTCAACTCAAGAAAAATGAGTTTACACCTAAAAAGAGCCAAGCTTATCTGTCATGAAAGCGTAATGATGTGCTTATTCCCTCACCAGGGTGTATATATTTTTCAAGAAGATATAAGAGTCTACTTGCAGGTGAAATCTGCTCTTAAATGGGAATTTTAAGAGATATTTACATTTCAGATAGTGGGGCCGATATGTGAAGCCCTGAGACCCATCTCTGTACTTAATAGTCAGTTGAGTATTTATTCTCATCGCCTAAAAATTATTCTTCTCACACCCAGGTCAAAACGGAGACACGCACACGAAAACTATAACCACAACTCATATGGGAATCTCTTCGGGAGTCTAAGGCTGCAAAGAGAATGCAAAGGTTGCCACAGTAACTGCCTCTCTCGCGTTTGGATTACCCTTTCCCATTTCAAAGAATATAGAAAAAAATATTTTAAGTTCTTTATTGCTAGAAATGTTTGTCATCAGGAATCTGCATATTTGCCCTTTTTTCTTCTTTTCAGCAGGCCAGTGTGCCCTGTGATCTCCTTTTTCCGGTTGGCCTCTTCATGGACCAAAGCCAGGGCTTCAGTGCAATGGGCTGATGCTGATGAAGGAATGAGGCCTAAAACCCAGCATCCCAGCCCCTGGCCTGCTGCCTCTCGCTGAATCCCACTTAACCAACACCTACTGTGTTCCCGTGGTGTGCTAGATTGTGGGGGTAAAAACAATACACAACTCTTTCTCCTGAAAAGCTTTGTTTCATTCATTAGGCAAGGACTAACCACCTACCACATAGCTGATACTGTGCAGCAAACTCTCAGAGTCAAGGGTCTTGCAGGATAGACAAACACTAAATACACAATTATAAGTGAAATACATGTCACAAAAGAGGACATTCATCTCTGAGAGTACCTAGCAAGAGAAGCTAGTCAAAGGTGCAGAGAAGGCCTCCAGAGGAAGAGACATTTAAGCTGAGGCTTGAAGGACGCAAAAATGTTAGCGAGATCAAGAATGGGGGTGAAAGCATTTGGGATGGCATGTGCAAAGGCCCAGAGGCCGCAGACAGCCCTCTGTGCTGAGGACAGACAGAAAATCAAATAGCCTGTAATGCAGTTGAAGAGGCAGGACAGAGAAGAAGGGGGAAATCCTGCAACAGTGGTAAGGGTTTTGAACCTAAGGAAGACCAGCGAAAAGTTTACAGCCTGAGAGAGACAACCTGGTGCAATGTGGAAAAAGGAATCAGAAGGGTTATTGTGGGAATTCTCCTCTCAGGAAGCTCTTTTTGTGGCTGGAGCAATTTCAGTGGAGACTACAGCCTCGTGTTCCAAATAAACAGCACAGAAAGCCCCTATGCCATCATCACTGGTGGACATGAAGCAGATTTCCAGAAACTGGCCTTCAGTCTTGTGTTTTAATAAACACTGACCCAAGATCCTGCTATTAGAGTCTGCTCTCTTTTGCAGGTATTTTTCTAGCTGGACTGGGGAATATTGCAGCTCTGAAATTCTTATTACCTCCCTTCAGTACCCACTGCCCAACTGGCTATTTTCCTGTCACCATGAGCTCTATCAAAAGTTGAGCTGGGAGAGAGTGAGCTTCCAAATCCAGGTCATTTACTGTTAATACTTCTAATAAAAGCTGCTTTTGTATCTTTGATCAGAAAGACGAGCACAGCTATTGGCTACAATTAGGTATGAATATTGTCAAAATATAATTTATCCAGATATCTCCATTTCACATGATCACAGGTTTTGCACATTGGTTGTATATAAGTGTATACTTAATGTATAAATTTTATTTATCTTCCAATCCTCCCCATGGGCAAGAGAAATTGCTGCACATGAATCTTCTATTTTTCTGTTGTTGGCAGATCCTCTTTGCCTCTTACATTCAGCAAATCCTAACTCTGCGTACTTACCAAGTGGGCCACAGGCAAGTAGAACAAGGTCCCAGCTCTCACCCCATCCTACTTGCTTCTGAATCCCCTTCCCAACAACACCATCCCCAACATCAGCCAGGGCCGTCATGGTCAATGCAGGAAGCTACTGCCTCCTCAAGCAACCCTTGGTACAACACTTCCTGTTCCTCTTACCTCAATCCTAAAGCTGAGAGGAGATGAGTCAGTCCTACTTGTTCACCACTAAGTCTCACTTATACCCATCACAGTACTGCTAAACAGGTGATCGTAACAAGTTTAGTCCCCAACAAATTGGCACAAAAACTAAGCTGCAAAGTGGACAGATCACAGGCTTTGTAGTCAGGCACAACTGGGCCCAAAGCTGGGCCCTACCATCAGCCAAGGCTATGTGGGTCAGCCTACTACCTAACTTCTCAGTTTCTTCAAAAACCATCCATCCAACCAACCATCAATCCATCCAACCAATCATCCATTCAACCAGCCATCCAAACATCCATCCAACCATCCATCCAATACATACTAAATGCCTACCACGTTCCAGGAGTTTTCACATTTATTTCATTTAATCCTGAGAATAATTCCTTAGAGTAAGTTCTCAAATACGTTTGATGGTTCACCCCAATGTAGTTCTATTTATAAATTATATACATCTACCATTGTTCCAAGACATTAAGTTTTCATAAAATGTACAAGAGAACATAAAGATTTTAAGAACAATTCTATGTATTAATGATGCTAAAAATCCTCTGTGCTCTAATCATTTTTTATTAGAAAAGTGTGATATAATCATACCCAACTATTTTCAAAACCTTGATTTTATTTTCTAAACAAGCAACTTAAGGTTTATTTCTACTTTGTTTACTTTACCATAGTTTTAATTAAAACAATATTTAGTGTGGGTACATCTATTCATTTCCTGTGGCTGCTGTAGCAAATAATTAACAAACTTTTTTTTGTTATTGTTTGCTGTAACAAATAATTCTCATAGCTCTGGAGGTCAGATATCCAAAATCAATATCTCTGGGCCAAAATCAAGGTGTTGGCAGGACCACGCCCCCTCTGTAAGCTCTAGGGGAGAATCTGTTCCTTGTCTCTTCCAGCTGGTGGCTGCAGGCACTCCTTAGCTTGTGGCCACATCACTCCCATCTCTGCCTCTGTGCCCACATTACCTTCTCCTCTTTTGTCTGTATCACATCTCCCTCTCCCTCCCTCTTATGGGACACCTGTGAATGCATTTAGGGCACACCCAGATAATGCAGGATTATCTCCACATATCAAGATCCTTAAACTAATATATATGTACAAGACCCTTTTCCCATCTTAAGTCATACTCACAGATCCGAGGTACCAGGACCTGATTGTGGAGATTCAGAATTCAGCCTACTATAGTGGATGTGGACGTAAATGATCACTGAATGTGCCTATTAAACCATGAGGCTCTTTTTCACTTTCATTAACCAGTCATTCTCAGATTGTTGTTTAAATTCCGGTAAATGTTCACATTCCTACATGTCAATTATACCAAAACGTATGGCAGTTTTATATTTTTGCCACAGATTCAAAACACCCTCACAGTCCTCTTTGGGCATCTTTTATAAATTTTTAGAAAATTCCTTTTCCAAGTTTTTTAAGTATAAAGAGATGACAATTTTTCGCAATGACACACCTTGTTTTCCAGAAATGAGTTCATGTGATGATGGAAACCTTTCCAGACATCTGTTTTTGAAATGTTCTCTCCATAGCATGAGTTTCTTTCAGAAAGCACTTTCTCAAATTCATTTCTTGCCAACCATATCTGTTTGGATTTATACTATTGGTAGGTATTAAGGATGAACAAATTTAAGAAGCTAGAATTTTTTAAAAAAGAAAAAAGGGAACTCCTATTTATCACTGACAACTCTCAGGTTCTTCCCATGACATAGTCAGACAACTTCTGCTGGCGCCAAAGTTTTAGGAGTCCATCACCAATTTTAAGTAATGTAAAAATTTTTATCTGATGATTTTTTAAACATCCTATATGATGAAATATAAGTTACACACAAAATAAGCAATAAATTTCAAAGTACCTTTTAACAAGTAGTTATAGAACAGATTTCAAAGTTTGGTATGGGTTACTGTTCCACAATTTTAGGTTTTCCCACCTAGCTGCTCCAAAACACTGGAGACTAAAAGAAATAGCAATATAATGATTCAGCAGTCATACTCATTTGTTAAACCCCATCTTCTCTAACTCCTCCTCCTCCTTCAATCCTGTTCCCAATATTTAGGGGTATTTGGGCTCTAATCTTTCTAATATTTTCATGTTGGAAAGCAGTGTCGATCATATGGGATAAGGGGATAGAACCAGTTGACGTTCTTAGAGAGACTGACCCCTCTGGGTTTGAGGACTTAACCTAGCTTAGGAAACATCTGGTGGTTGTAGATTTTTGACAAATAACCTTAGTACTTGAAACTTTTGTAGAATCTCAGATAGAGCCCATGGTGTTCTTTATGGTTAATAGGAATTGCTTTGGTTGGGGTTTGGCAGTCCATGGTAATTAGCAATATCTAGCTGTAGCTTACGTAATAGAAGCCTCCAGAATAGCCCGTCGACTCTATTTGAACTCTCTTCGTCTTAGCCACTGATACCTTATTTTGTTACATTTTCCCCCCTTTTGGTCAGGAAGGTGTTGTTGATCCTACAGTGCCAGGGTCAGGCTCATCCCTGGAAGTCATGTTCCACGTTGCCAGGAAGACTTTTGCCCCTGGATGTCATATCCCACTTAGGGACAAATTAACCACGTCTCACATCTGATAGCCAGAATGTAAAATCAAACTCACAATTGCAAAATACTAAAAAAAAGAGGTGAAGGTGTGACTATCACCTGTTCCTCTAAGAGAACTCCCCGGGGGTCTGGGGATCACCCTCCACTGCAAATGTGGCAGACACATGTGACAGACACATGCACCAAGGAAGGTGCCACTGAAAACCTGCACCCTACATATCAAAATAAATAAACAATATAAATGCACAGTTTATTTCCTTCTATTTTTAGCTTTAAAAATTAGAAATAGAATTCTAACTCTGCCTTCCAGCATGTCAGGGGTTCTTTTAAACACTGGGCATAAGCCCTGCATGTTCTGAGTTAAGTGGGAATGCTCCCATTTCGGCACAGACAGTAGGGGTCAGAGTCAGGACTTGAACCCCAATCTTTGATTCCATGCCTGGATCTCATTCTACCACTCCACAACTCCTCCCTCTCTCATGGGGTGGGGACAATAAGGAGGGCAGCCCAGCAGACTGGTGAGGACACTTACTCTGAGGCCAGGCTGCTGGGATTTGCATCACATTTCTCTATTTACCAGCCCAGCTATGTGATCTTAAGCAAATTAAACTTGGTGCTTCACCTTTGTTATTTTTAAAATGGGGGTAATAAAGAGTGTCTAAATCAGAGAGTGATTGCGAAGATAAAATGAATCAGTTCACGTAAAGCACTGGTGACAGAAACCAGAGTGAAGCAAGCACATCTAAGCACTCAGATGGTAACCATGCACGGAGACCTATTTCACAAGGATGCTGTATGGAGCAATTCAGAAAGACACACAAGCACATACACCGTGTGTGTGTGTGTGTGTGTGTACCTGGTATATAAGGGGTGCCGAATGAAAGTTAGATTTCCTTGAGCTTTTGTTTTTATTTAGAATAGGATATACGGGTCACACGAAAGTCACAAAGGGCCTCAAAATGTGCAAGAAAGCATCTTTTTGGTGCCATGTCAGCACACTGCCCTCTGCCTTGTCTCCCACAGATATCAGCCACTTAAGGATCAAATGCCAAAATCCAAGTGTGACACATGCTGCTCACAAATGCTTATGTAGATAATTCTGATCACAAGAAACAATGAACACTCTAATAGGAGGGCCCACCCTGGATCTATAGTGAAAGTCAATCACCTCCTATCCATTAACAAGGGCAAGTATTATAAGATTTTTTTGTCCCAGTCTAAAAACTTGGACTCTACCCACCTTTCCCCAAGATCTAATACAAAAACTGGAACTGGCTTTACAAAAAAATTAAAGACTGAAATGCCACTCAAACCTCTCTCTTTTGACCCTACTGAGTCATGACAAACAGAACATCAAACCCTTCTGCAGACCAGACAACTATGACCCTAATCCACTTTAAGTGGAAAAGGTATATATTATGAATGGCTGAATCAATAAACATTTCATTTTGTAGGATTCCTACTGGTCTCAGTTCTTTGCGGGGATCAGCTCAACACCCCATTGCTGCCTCCAATTCACCACAAATACCCTGTGTCATAGCTGTAAAATTCAATACAAGCATTTGGATTCTAGAACTTGGAGAGTGGGGGGAGGCGAATCAAGTGAATCCATATTTTTGTAGCTGAAGATCATCTGGAGGAAAATTTTATGATGGTAGACGGTCTGGAAACAGGAAACCAAGTTAAGTGGATCCAAAGCATCTGAACAAGGCAAGATCTGTCAAATGAAGAACTCAGATCAATGGAGAGGCAATTAGGATTTGCATCATCAACGCAAACAAGTTTAACAACAGGCCACACAAGAAATTCGGGGTTCCCAAGATTATAAATAAATCACATTGGATTCAAGTGAAGAAACCTGAGTTTCCATCCCCATTTTGTTCTACTCCAACGCTATGACTTTGGGTATGTTATCTCCCCTCTCTGCACCTTTGTTTCCCCATTGGTAAACATGGAAGGGTTGAACCAGCTCATCATTTTAGAGCTTTTCGCCTCAATTTTTCTAGGCCTCTTCAATCATCACAATTCTGTATACTAAAAAAGCTAGTAATACCACTTTTAGATTAAGAGAAATTTTTTAATACCTATCTTTTGTGAATAACCAATTGAGTCATTAGAGCTATTTATCAAACATTTCTAGTTCTCCCCTTTTTGTTACATGGTGTGAAAATACTCTCTAGCCACCTTGCGATTGGGGGGGTGCCTTGTGACTAGCTCTGCCATTGAGCTGTGATCTACTTAATTGCCAGTACACGACCCTTCAAAACTCTCTTACCCTCTGGCTCAGTGTCCAGCCACGTTAAAGATGTTGCCTGTACTGTCATCCTGAGCGCCTGCATGACTAAAATGACCAGAACCCCTCTGCCAACCAACAGCAGACACAAACAATAAGTGAGAAATACATCTGTGTTATTTTACATCTTTGAGATCTTGGAGTTGCTATTTTTTTACTGCAGCATAACTTACTCAAACCTACTTGATAAAACCAATAAGAGGTGGTCGGAAATTAAATATAATGTTATTTTTTACTCCACTATCACCATTATAACTACTACCTATAATAAACTATCTCACATGGAAATACTATATATGTAGAGCAAAGGATAACATTTTAAGATGTATGTCCATTATTCCACCAACATCTCAAGGTCTCTCCACAAAGAGCAGTGGCTGTCTCCAACAAGTATGGAGAAGAAGGTAAAAAGGATCTATGAGAACAAAGCACTACCATTTTGGCCTCAAAAAAACAAACAAAAATCCATGCCATAGAAGAACACTGGCAAAATGTCCTGGACATGAACTTCTGATTATAGGCAGCATAATTTAGTACAGGCTAAGGCAAAGAGATTTTGTTTGCAGGAAGGAAGTGAAGAAGACTCATCACCTCCTACATGGGCTCTGACTAAACTACAAATGACATTTGTGGACAGTTAGTAAAGATTACTTAGGGTAGGGGTGGGAGGTGCTGTTATAAAAGAGTCTAAGAGACCTTGTTAAAAATAAAAGGGGTAAAGGAGGAACAAAGAGATACAAGCGTCAAGATTAAAAAAGAAAGCTCTGGGTATCAGAAACACAGACGCATACAAATGAATATGAGATGTGAATGGAAAAAAAAAAGCTAGGTGGTTAAAAATAATCTTAAAATTTGTAACTTTTATAAAGAGATAAAGGAAAGAAAGGGATAAAACAAAAGCGATTGTATTTTAACCAATGATAGGTAAATTGCTATCTGAGACTTTCAGGGAAATGTTGTTAAGGACGCAACATTAATAGAATTTTTTTAAGGAAAAATATTCATGGTATATTTTCATTGCTGAGTCAAACTCCTGTACACTGTCTCTTACTTTAAGAAAAGGAAGATATACCCCTGTCTTGCTGGTTACGCATGGAACTGCCCTTTGACACAGAAATGGTCAGTGACCTGTACTCTCACCTACTCAGTAGCCACTCTTGGGTGCCCAGTTGTACAGGGCCTGACTTGGGACAGGCAAATGGCATGGCAAATTCATGCTGTAGGCAGACACTCCGCCTCTTACTGGTGGAAGGATGTGCCAAGGAATTAGCAGTCAGACAGTGGCTGTCACTGGTAATAACTTCTTATTATGTCAAGGAATTTACATGCAGATCAATGCAAGCAATGTGCACTTGCTTATCCCCACCATAAATCACTATCGATTGGCAAACCAATTCCTTCACATAATTAGGAGCTATAGACAGGGCTGCAATATTATCTTAAATACCGCATCCCTACCCTCTATATAGGGCTGGCGTTCCACTAAACTCCCGCTCTGCTGCTCCTACTATCAGCGACACCGACACCGCTGCTGCTATTTAGGGTAGGGAGCCAGGGGAGAGGGGGAGTAAGTGAATAAAACGTCCCTGTGTGCCAGGTCTACCTGAGAGATTCCCCATACCCTATTAGAGATTAAAAAATGGGAATTCCTCCATATCCATATTGAATTCCTATGTGCAAATGCTAAAGTTGGCAACACACTGCTCTTAATCTGATTTATGCACCAATTTATTTTATACATTAGGCACACTGCATGCAGGCTGACTGATGCATAAAAATTTCATGTAAAAAAGGACTCACTCCTGTACAACTGCCTCTCAGTTATTATTACCCCATGGTTCGCATCCTACCGTGGGCAGGACAAATGACTCCATGTACCAATGCATTTTGCCCACTATACAAACATTTTGATCTTTTTCTATTTACCCTCGGCTTCAACTCCAGAGAGCTAAAAACACTGTATCTTAACTTTCTGAAATCCTTTAATACTATGAAAGACCCACTTATGCAGAGAACTTCTCTCCATGTTCACTGTTTATATATTATAAACACACAAGTGCACACACAGAGACAAGCAAACAGAGGCATATACACAACACCCATTACACGCCTGGGTATTTTTGGTTAAATGCACTGGCATTTCTCTACATGTCTTCGCCACTATGCATTCTGCATTACTTCTCTAATTACCTTTTCAGCAAAATATCCAGGTTATTAGTAGGTATTATCAACAGCAAAAAATCCAAACAGCAAAGATTTGGGTATAGGATTTTTAGGTAGGGAAAAGCCAGCTCAAAAAAAGCATCTTTCTGTATTTTCCTTTTATTAGAAGTCTCCTTTCATCCAGGAAATATGGGGCCTGAAATAAATTGTACCATCCTGCTTTTTTTTTTATTCAAATCCTTGCCAGAGCCAGGCAGTATGCTAATGAAAACAGGTTGATAAATGACTCCCTGATATTTTCCAGACATTTTTCTCTCAGAAGTGCTCTAAACTGATGTAGCTCAAAGAGAATAAGGCGCATTAAGTCATTATATCAATTTTTGTTACCCAGATACTTCAGTCCCAGTTAAGCACTGACAGCCAATATAAAACAAGGCAAGGGCATCATACGACTCCATCGATCAAATCTTGTCGTAGATAGATTGCCTATTACACAAATAGAACTAGCGGATTCAGTTTGTAGTTTTATGCTCTCCAATTAAAGGATAACAGGGTACTTTCCCATAAATCTGTTAATTGCAACTGAATTAATTTAACAAATTTCTCCAAGCACATAGGAAAAAGCGATTGGTTAAGCTAATGTAAACTAGCACAAGTTGTCACAAAGAGGCTCCCATAACATCCTTTTGCTATACCTTGATTGGGCAAGGTGTCACAAGTATTTAGCTACACTGTGGTTCTTTGGCAACAGACAGCTGACAAGCATAAAACATTGCACAAATAGGAGATAATTTATTTGTGGTACTTTTTCCTGTTCATTCCCCCACCAACACCAACAACAAAAGAATGAAATAACTCCCCCTTTGCAACTAATTAATGTTTCTCTCCAAGTGAAGCTGTTTTTCTAAATCAGTATTACACCAGCCAAAGCACTGTATTACAGAAAGGGGTCCCTCTGTGCTACTCAGCCAGCAGTAGGAGTCATGGGCAAAATGAGAACAGCCGCTTATACCATTTCAACAGAGGACGCAGCTCTGTGCTTCCAAACAGGGCAGGGCGGACACAATGTCAGGTGCCCACTCACACAATTTCAAACTCTTCAAAGAGGTAACGGCAGCCCAGGTACCAGAATCAGAGGGCACAATCCCAAGCCATAATATGTCACCAAAGAATTCCACAACTGTTATGCTAAGTGTTACGGGCGTGAAGATGTGACGATTATACAAGGACAGCAGCGTTCCAGTGATACTCCTCTGCTCTCCTCCCTCTCTGCTGCTCTTCTATCAGGAATTCAGACAAGCTGGCTACACCCACAATAGCCTCATAGCTAACCGCAGGGAACTCAGGTGAGCAGGGGGTGAAGGAACACTATTCCAGACAGATGCATCTTTTCCAGATTTAGTGGAATAGGCCAAACTTTAAAGATCTTGTCCCATGGCGTCTGTATTTTTAGGCTGGATATTTTGAACGTAAACTTGCAAAATAGCATTGCTGTATTCACACCTGGTGGGGACCACTCCTGCTGAAAGGAGGAAGTTTTCAGTTCCATAATGGACACTGGCACCCATGGGCAAGGGCAGAGGCCAAGAATCAGCAGTGCCAGGATGAGGTGTCTCTCCAACCCAAATTGAAGACAGGCCTCACTAGCCCCTCTCTCTTTCTACCGTGATGATGGCTTGAAGCTTGCTTGCCTGGGAAACTGATTTAAGCCAAGGAGAAAAAAAATCCCATGACAGATTCTTTCTTCTAAACCACATGTATAACAATTCCATTTACTCCGATGAGCTTCTGCTGATAGGACATGGCTCTGCATGCCAGACAGTAAGTGAGCTGAGGACAAGAAACACAGGTATTGTACACTCTATGCCCAGATCACGAGGAACAAAGGATGCCTCTGTACACCCAATCAACACATCTCACCAGGAAATAAGGCAGGTCTGCGGAGGCAGAGCCAATGTGGGGCGAGTCCACATAGGAAAGTGTAGACTTGTCATTCCTACACAGTATTAGTTCCACTTAGTACCTAACCAGTTGAAAAAGTGACATACATGCAAAAGACAAAAAAGACACTTTGAATAAAATACATTTACATAAAACTCTAGGTCAAAGTCAGCAGACCTAGGATTAAAGCCCCAGCTTTGCCAGTAACCAGTTGTGTGATGTTGGGATCACATCTAAGGAGCTTTCCCTCATCTACCAGAGGAGGGTATCAGAATAGATCTCAGCGTTAGATCTGAGGAAGCTAGGGAGATCTAGCAGCAGCTGCACAGAATCAACTTACAAGGTTGCTCTGAAGATTTTTTAAACAGAATATAGAATAAACATGCTAGAGTACACTGAAGCTAGCAATGGTGAATACTGTTTTGTGACACTTCTCATTCAGTTACGGGAACATATACGTTGTGCATGCAGGTTGCAATGGAAAATGTATTCCTTAATGTCAAAGTCAAAAATACATTTATTTTTAAAAGCCACCAATCCAGGCCAACCCAGGTACTGAATGTAAGATTCTGTGGCTCTTCATCACATGTCCATGTGAATAATCCCTACAGTGGCTCATCAGTCACTTCCCATGAAAATGATACATCCAGAAAGCCCTCATCTGGGAAAGGACCTGTCTGTGCGCAAATAATGAGGAGGCTCATTTCACAGTGGGCCCCAGCAAAGCCCCCCACTGGAGCTGTCACAACCCAGTTGAGAGTGGGAGGGCACTGGTCTACCATACCCAGAACCTCCGCACCAGGCACCTTGGAAATGCACAGAACTCCTGCCAAAGGCATTAACTTGCATCGACTGATGGTCACGGAAAACAGTGTACAAATTCTTATTGCTGGCTCCCCCACCAATTGTCAGAAATCAGGTAAAGACTCACCTGCAGGCAGGTCTGATAGCAGGAGCCCCAAAAAGGAAGACTGGGAGAAGAATCACACCAGACTAAAAGGGCCTTCTGGCCACCTCTCAAGAACTCATGTAAAATGAAGTAGAATTCTTCACTTGTCCAGTTATTCTAAATCAACTGATCAACAATGAGTTTTCCCATGCTTTATTATGACTTGTGATCTGATGACCCATGGTTGGAAGGAAAATCTAAGAAGTTATTTCATATTATAAATATGTAGGTGGATTCTAAACTTCTGGAGGGAGAATACTTTTGTTCTAACTTATTATTTGAATATTGCCTATACAAAGATGGCTGTGGCCAACTTGGTTTATGGAAGACATGGAGAATATAATACTAAGAAAAGAAACAGCAACATAAGAGCCATTAATAAGGAAAATAATATAGGAGTCAAGGAACTATCCAGTCAGCCAGTCAACAAATATGTTTATGTAGACATGTGTCTTAATGTTTTTTATTAGAGCAGTTATAGGTTTACAGAAAAATCATGCTTAAAATACACAGTTCCCATACCCCACCCCCCATGCATGCAGTTTTCCTTATTCACATTTTGCATCAGTGTCACTCAGTCACTACTTATTGAGCACCTGCTACATGCCAGGCACTGCCCTAAACATCACACAGTGTGAGCAGAGCAGACACAGTAAATTCCCTGAGGAGCCCACAGTGTGGTGGGGGCGAGAGCTGATAAATAAGATTTACAAATAAACATAAGCCATGAAAAAAATGAGAATAGAAAGCGTCACATTTCAGGTGAGACTGAAAGGATAAATAAGAGAAGGCCAAGCGAAGAATGTAGGAGGGGGATGCCAAGCAGACAGCCTGGCCCTATGGCACTCCTTCCCACCCCTTTGCCACTCCCTCACTGCCCAGCTCCCTTCTGCCTTTCCACTTGCATCATCATGTTTCTACCAGTAAATCGCTAAACTACCTCACAGGCCTCAGCGCCAGCAATCCCATCACCTCCCCTTTATTCCATCAATCTCCATCATCCCTGACCATACCAACTCCTTTCTCTGCCCTACTGTTCCTTCAGCCGAGAATGATCCTTTGCAGTCCAACTGCTAAGTTCAAATTCCACCACTACCACTCTAGTGCTGCGACCTTGGGTAAGTTTCTTCACCTCCCCATGCCTCAAAGTCCTCATCGGTAAAACGGAGATGATAATGGGCTCTAGCCAATGTATTTGGTATTTCATGGATTAAACGACAGGATATATATATAAAGCGCTTTGAACTATGCCTAGCACAGAGTAAGCAGTCAATGAACATTTACTGTTGTTTTTGCCATTGCGATTGCTGTTGCTTACTGATTACTTTGTTTTCTATATTCCATTTTCTCATTAAAAATTCAACTCAAAGTACCATTTTTATGTGAAGCTACCCTGACTTCCTCTGACCAATATGCCTATTGTAAATTTACTGTACATAGCTCTATCATAGTATTTATCACATGAAGTTGAAATTACTTACTGATCTTTTTGACCCCTAGACCTCTAGCCCTGCAAAATCAGAGGCCATATCTTATTTATCGTTTCCCAAGTAGCTAGAACGCAACAAGCTCTCGATGAACCCATTAGAAGATGGACAGACAGATGAATTACTTAATGGGTGGGCAGATGGACATGGCAGCCCAGAAGATCCATCCTGGCCCTCCCTCTTTCTCTAGGGAGGTATCCCTCCAATTACCTGAGTAAATGAGTTGAAACTGTCCCACTCGCACAGAGACCTGTGGCCTGAAATGCCAATGTCCATATCTGCCACCACATGAAGGGTACCTTACAGAGCGGGGAAGTAGGGGAATGGTGGGGGCAGTGGTAAAACTGTCTTTTGGGACCCAACGAGAACCTTCCATTTTCAAATCCGGCAAGAGAACAAAGATGTTTGATGTTTGATCTTTTCTTGAATACTTTGAAACTCAACAAGGCGTACTCTTTCTTAAGCCTCTAGGTTAAATGACTGAAAGTGACTTTATATTTATTGGTATCGTTATGTGTATAGTAACAATCTCCGAAGCAGGACATGACTGCACTAGCTTCATGTCTGGCAAAATCAGCATCCGTATTATCTGAACTCACAAAGACTATAAAATTAAATTTAAGTGACTCATTTAACTACCAGAAGGAGAAAAGATCCAATTTTAAAACTGAAAAGGGAAAAAGAAATAATTGCCACTGTGTGGTAGGAGTTTATTATGTAAATAAGTGGAGGGCATGTCAAGAAATACAGATGCCCAGTCACATTTGCACAGTAATAAGGACCCAATTGCAAGGCAGTGGGAAGCGTTCTTCTCTTTGGTGGGATCAGAGAGAGCACTTGCCTTTGACTCTTTAGCATTCAGCAGCCTCACTGAGGTGGAAAGCCTGAGGGCCAGTGGGTCAAACCCTGATGTGTGCATTCCTGTCTGGGTATGGTGTTCGTCTAACCACAAAAATAATTTCTCTTTGACACATTCTCGCCCTTGTATTTCAACATAGCAGATTTTGAAGTCCTTGGAAGATGCCCCCTTCACAAACTAAAAGAGGAGCTGGTAACATTACAAAAAAGTTAAAAGAAAGGTAGGGCTGGCCTCAGAGAGAGTTGGAGGCTCCTGGGAACAAAGCCAACAATAGGCTGCCTCCTCATTGCATTGGCAATAGAGTGAGTTCAGATGGACGTGGAAGAACCCAAGTCACTGCTTTTCTCATTTTTATGGATTTAGGAATATTCGGCTAAAACTTTCTTACTGTTGGTACTTTCTAATAGTTAAATCTAAGGTTAAAGGCAGTGCCCCTATAAAACGGCCATGTGATGATTACCACTGGGCAAAGAAAGAAGAGACATCACATGTCTAGAATTCTAGACACATGAAAGAGTTCCTTTGACTGAACTTGGTCTAACCAATTCTACTATTTTTAAAGGTTTTTCAAGTATGAGATTCCAGGGCATCTCATGTGAATCTATGTTAGCATTTCTCTCCATTGCAGGTAACTGAGGAGGGTGTGGTTTAGGGATGATAATCCCTCACAATGCTGTCTAATTTACATTTTTAATTCTCTTTGCCCAACAAAATACTTCAACAAAATCAGAGTGGCTAAACTTCTTACTTCCCAGACACAGGCAATAAAGACCTAATCTCAAAGATCTTCCAAAGGTCCCCTCAAAAATATATGCATATTTATCCCAAGTACATTCTTAACAACCTGTAAGTCTCAAGCAGGAAAGAGGATATTCCAGAATTGCAGTGAACTCACTGTACACCATGTGTCCAGTTGGAGGTGGCTCTGGAAATGGAAGGGCCTGGCTCCCTTTGTATCACTATGACTTGACATAGCGTCAGGCACAGAGTAAGTGCCCAGTAAATCTTTCAGAAATGAAGGATGCTCTTAAGGTACTTCCTCTCTTTTCCAAGACACGGATACCCAGAAGAGAGATAGGGCAGACCCCTGGCCCATGCCCAAATCCACTATGCGATTATAAAGTCCAGAAAGACACAAGGCCTTCTCAGCCAGCTTTCAGGCAAGGTAAAAAACAAGAAAGAACACCACCTAGGAACCTTGCCTGATGCCCAAAACAGAACACAGGACATTTTATTCTCCATTAATTTGGATATACAGTATTTCTCTATGATTACTGGAGCACACGATGTTCTTATAAGGTTATGAACTGGTTTTGCATCGTTTCATGGCTAGAATTTAATACTGTACTAAGTGTGATATATCTCAGTCATGATTAATCCTGCCTGGTCCTGCAGCTAGTTTCTATAAAAACTAACTTGAAATACAGGACTCTTAAAGCCTTGCCAAATCTGCAAGATGTGATATTAACACGGCTCCAATTCAGGCAAGCAATCTAACTTACACGGAGACGATCAACTTGTTTTCCTCTGTGCACGGCTATTTATCCTATCACCAAAGCCTAGAAAACGCAGCAAGGGCTGCCCTGGCCTGGTTTACAACAGCGTTACTACTACTCAACAACAAAGTAAAATTACAGATAAAATCTGAATAGGCCCATTATTGTTTTTAGAGGGAGCTAAATAAGTGACATAATTTGTATGTGGCTACAGAAAGCTCAGCCTAGCCCGACAGGAAAGGAAATGTACCCGGCAGCCAAGGAACCCCCGGAGCTCAGCAACGTGTAAATCCCCACCTCAAACGTCGTGAATTAAAGCAGATGAAAGTTTTAAAATGTCAGGCAAGTCCCTGGGGATGGATATGCTTTATGTTTTTTATACAGTGAACATTAATTTCAAATGGAAAGGGAAAGCAGCCTTCTATCTCCAGCCACTCGCTCCATTTTTTCTTAAGTTCCATGTGTCCACTTTTAAACAGACTGGTCTCAGTGGAATTGCTATGCTGAGTCAAACATTCAGGCTCAAGGTAAAAGGAAGGTCCTTTTGAGAGAAAAAAATTAAAAGTTACCACCCCCTGCTGAGAAGCAGCCCAAAGATGGAGCAAGGGACATGCACTTTGGCAACTGAGGTCTAAATCCCAGCCCCAACATCTTCTCGGGGTGTAGCCTTGGGAAAACCTGACTTCTCTGAGCTTTGATTTCTTATTTCACAGACTTAAATAAATTAAATAAAAAAAGCATATATGTGTATGTGTGTGTGTATATAAATACATGTATATACGTGTGTACACATATACACATGCCCTCAGGTTGTTGTTTTAACTCAACAACTTTCCCCTAATTAATTTTTATCATACATCCCTGTTTTATTTAACTATTCTACAAATGAAACGAAATATCATTCATTACTCATTCATTCAATACTAGTTAGACAGATCCTGTGGATTTGGGGATCCAACACAAAACAGGATGCTATCTACACCCTCAAGGATTTCACAATCTAGAATAGTGGTTCTTTCTACAAATGGTTTCCTAAGTGTGAAATCCAGCAGCCTTGTCTCCCAATTCAGGTCAAGGTTCGATACCATAATGATGATGGGACAAACAACTGGGCTAAGCACACTGTCCTCAGAGCCACGAGGTCCATGATAATCTAGATTATCATTGAGCAAATAATCACTCCCCTCCCCCTTCTACTGTGGGCGGACTCTATCTCCCTGTCCCACTGACATTGGTCCTAGCTATGAGACTTGTTCAGCCCAGTGAAATTTAATAGTGTGACATGAGCCCAGCCCTCAGAGTGCTTCTGTGATGTGGCTTGGCTGTTAAACTCCGTTGACCCACCACGAGAAGAACATGCTCCAGGCAACCTCTGCTCCTCAAGCAAACAAACACAAAGCAGACCCAAAGCCAGTATGCCACCTGGGTCCTATGTCAGCAACCTGCAGCCTGGAACAGAGTCACCCAGCCTCGATCAGCCAAATCACAGTCAGCCTGCAGATGCATGAACAAGAGAGTAACTGGGATGGCCGCTTTATGTAGCTTTACTGTGGAAAGAGCCCGCCAGTAGAAAACCTAAGCAGAATTCAAACCAGAAAATGAATGTATCATCAAAGGCAACTTGGTGCAATTAAGCTATTAAAGTATTAATATGAGATTATGGTACCAAACATGCTTTCTGCGGTCAAATCAATCATTCTATCTCAACTCCTATATGCTTGGTTTCGGTTCTCCCTGTATTGAAGGAAATTAACACAAAATAAGTTGATCTTGATGCATATGATTCAAATCAATAGCGTTAATTGGGCTCCTCAGCACAAAGTAAAATGATTTCAAATCAACAAAAGGTTAATATAGCTTTCCCCTCATGCAGCACCACCTATGATAAATCTATAGCGGTCTGAAAGTTCCCATTTCATTAACAACACATTTAACCTACAAAAAGGGCAGGAACATTCTCCCCACAAAATGTTCTCTCAGTGCCCACCAGGAGGTTCAACAAAGACTGCAAAGCATATCAAATTGTGTGATTAGGCTATACCTGAATAAAGAGGAATGTGCTCAATGGTGAAGATTTAAACTTTAATTTTAATATAATCCTCCTGTCCTTACCACTTCCCTTTCCCCATGGTAATCTGTGGAATTACTGGTTATTTTCTTTTATAGCCTATTTCATGCTAGGTGATATTATTTCTATCAAAGAAAAAATCATTCAACATTCTTATTGTGCATACACAATACATAAGGAGTGTGAGCTGTTCTGGGATGGGTGGGATGAGAGATTTAAAAAAATAAGGCATTTAAAAGTCCCTGTCCTCAAGAAGTTTTCAGTCTGTTATGACAGATTACTAGATAGTCAATAAAACATACAAAAATTAAACAAGCCTTTTAGTGGACAACTGATAGATACCTCCCTTTCATGCCATTTCCCTTCTCCCTACTTCCTAATATTCCCCAAGATTTTCCTCAGTTTGGTTCATACACAATTGATTCCACCCTTCTGTACCAGAATGGGGCCCAAGGGGCTTAATTCCATAAGCAGCACCTGCTCCTGACCTAAGGAATTGGCTCAGGGATGGGCAGACAGCCTAGGTAGACCTACCAGGCCAATGATACTGAGATTGGGGGATTTTGTTCAAGACTTAAGATAAATGTACTTCCTGTTTCCAGCTGGGTTTGAATCATACCACATATAGTCTTAACTGTAGCAGCCTTCTTGCAATTGGGGGGGAAGTCCTCCGGCCCCCATTAAGCAATGCTTCACAAGGAACAGTGGCTGAGAACTGAGGAGAAAACAACTAAACCTAGTTAGATTGATTGAGTTCCAGGGTTGTGACATGCCAGACATCACTGCCAGATATCACTGCATGAAGTCAATATTGACCCTTTTTACTTTAAAGCAATTCGAGTTTTTTCTGTTACTTGGAACTAGAAGCATCTAAAGAACGGAGCATGTGACAAGAGTGTAAAAGAAAGAGAAGTTACAGTAGGAAAATCCAAATAGAATCCATAGCAAAAGTAAGGTTTGTTCTGGGTCTCCAAGAACAGAGAAACTCTGAGTCACTAGAAAGTGACAGATACAATGGAATGATAGAATAGAGCAAACTACTGGTCTAGATGATACCATTAGAATGGGAATATGGGATTTTTACGATGTTTAGGGTGAGGTTAATAAAAGTAGAATACCACATTTGAGTTACTTTACAGAAAACAACATGTATGCCATTACCTGTCAAATCTTCACAAACACCCTCAGAGAACTGATGACCATCCCCAGGACACAGGGAGAAAAGCATTTTGTGACCTAGGCAGTGTCACAAAGCATTGCTTTCGCTTCACACAGACCCAGACACAAATTCTGGATCTGCCTTGTGAACCTTGGACAAGTTATTTCAACTTACCTGAGCCTCAATTTCTTCCCTTCAAATGGAGCATAATAATAATGCATATCCTCTAGGGTGATGAGAATGAAATGAGATAATGCACAAAAGGGCTTACACAATGCCTGCCACAATGTATGTAATCCATGAAAGTCATTATTTTCATTGCGTTTTAGAAAATAAAGATCTGGTTTAGGCTTACAACCACAGAAGAGAATCAGGACCAATGGGCAGAAATTACAAGGTAGAAGCTTTAAGCTGAGCAAAGGAAATAGGTTTCAAACATTTAGTATTTCCTACAAACAAAATGGACTGCTTCAGAAGGAAGGAACCTCCAACCTTTGGAGGTTTTCACCCAGAGAAGGGCTCTGTTTAAGGACATTATGGCAGGGATTTGTGCTTCAGAACTATGATTCAAAGACATGGCCCACAAGAATTTTCAGCAGCTGAGGTTGCCCAATGAGATAATACTGAATGACCAGCTTTAATTTGCAGTGCACCCCAAAAGATGGACAATTATCAGATTTTCTCACCACATCCTTCCAGTCCTCTGTCTTAATTTTTAAAAACACCTGTACATTAAAGAAATGTGATATAAATTTGACCGGACTCACTACCCCCGCAGTATCCTCCAATCCTACAAAAAGCTAATTTCAGCTGTCACTTACTGGAAGTAAAATGACAAATATCTGCAACACCTGTCAGGTTATGAATGCTTTAAAAAGAGTTACGCAGCTGTCAACATTTTGATGACTTTAATATGAGGAAAGTAAACGAAGAAGAGGAAACGGCATGTCTTTGGACTATGCAGTTGCCAAACTCTTCTACTACTTTTATTAATAAAAAACAAATCACTCCATAAAAATCCAAACAATGAACACTTCTGGAGAAAACCAGTGAAGGCAAATTTGTTAATAATTCTGCCAATACCTACAGATAAGATTATCAGATTCAGCTTCAACATCTCAGTACAACATGACTAATTCTATTAAAGAGAAGTGAACTCGACATTTCTCTCCACCATGGGCATACAGGAATAAAATCCATGACAGAGAGATGCCCATCTTTTTAAGAGTTTCTTATCTCAGATTACAGATAATGTGGTATATATGATGGTAACTATGTATCCAGTTTCACTGGAAAAGTCCCAGTTTAAGTCTATAATCTTGGCATAATTATTAATAAAGTATACTAATTTGGATTTAAAATTTTTATGGTGTATGTATATATATATGTATATGTATATTTGTGGTTCTGCATATGTGTGTGGGCCTTGTACATGTGTGTATACATATGTGTGTGTGCATGGGTATATGTATTAAGATATGTGCGTATGTGTGAAAAATATTTTTCTTCCACCCAAATGGGTCTTGTTGATAATACAGTTTAGCTGTGTTCAATCTTTACCATCCAATAAACCAAAATAATATAAGACAAAAATAACTATGTTTCATTCACTTTTTATTTGGCTACATTAATCACATATAAACTGAAAGCCATCAACAAAATGACTTCACTGGGAACAGGGATGGGTGGTCCAATTTTTAGTTTAGGAGGAGCCTTTAACTCAGTGGGTTCCTGGCCTCAATATAAGACTCTAAGCCAAAATCCACACTGTTAATCATTAAGTGGTATTTGCTTTTCCAATATCTCTGCTGTTTCCCCAATATCAGAGAAAAACAAAACAGAAAACAACAAATAAGAAAAATCAGTGTTACATGGGGTTTCCTCTGTGGGCTTAAGAAATCATTTTATGCATCTAAAAAGAAACAAGCCTTCGACTCAGTTCACATATCCATTCTTCCCACAGGCAATTTTTAGGTATCTGTTCTTTGCAAAAAATAGTACACAACGTGGATTCACTGAACTTGTTTTTTTAAAGAAACAACTGAGAAAAGCCTATCCCTTAAAGATAAATGGCTTAATTTTTTTCACCTTGATTCATTTTCTTTTATGCCTTCTTACCTGGGACATCACAGCTACATTTTTTAAAACATTCATGAAAATTCTCCCCCTTCCGTTTTCCAAATCCAAAAAATTAAATCATAGAGGGATTCTGACAGCCAGCAGATGTCACCCTTTTAAGATACTTCTAAACCATGAATACCCAAACTTCTTTTTGGTCCATAAATTAAGTCATTAATAAATATACACCATTTGGGAAGGAAAGAAACGTTCTGCAACAAATCAAATTCCATGTAGCATAGGGCACTGGCACTATTCCCATGGAAATAAATTCTGTGACAAACCAACTTCTTCTCTCCAGTGCATTCCAGAGACAGCATACTCTTTTTTTGGTTCCTCATAAATCTGAGAAAATTAAAAGGGAATACACCACAATATTTTTATTAGTGGCTCCAATGCAGTAAATATTTAAATATTTGTAAGGATAGAGTTGGTGGTACCACAGAAAAAAATCTTCAGGGCTTCCACTGGCTTGTATTTCTTGAAATAATAGATGGCAGCCCTGAAGCAAGGGGAACTGGAAGTCAAGAGCAATACCCATGGTTAGAGATATGCTGATCGTGCTACAAGCGTTCTTCAAGCCATTTCTCTGACTATAAAACTAAGGATGGAGTGGAAATGCACTCCTTTGGGACTGATACTTAAGAGATGAGTTATTCACAGGAAGTTGGAAAAAGAGGCCACAGTGGAAGTAAAAACAAACAGAAGTGTGACCATTCACAGCCAAATGCCACCCATTCAAGGGCAAAGACAGCCTTAGAAAAGAAGTTGGAATTCTATGGGTAGCCCAAAAGGAAATGTCGCCTTTGAAATTGCAAGTGATAGTGAGTTTGTATCTGCTTGTTGCAGGGAGGCGATGTGTTGTGGCCAGGTGCAAACAGAGAAAAACAATTCAGGTTAGAAATGAAGCCATCCAAGAGTTACGGTTTCCAGATGGAAGATGGAGATGATGACAACTGCACAGAATACTGGAACTGGAAGGAATCTTGGAGATCATTTCATCCAAACTATCTGTCTAAACTTGCCAGGACTGCTAAGATAAATACAACAAACTAATTGGCTTAAATAACAGGAATTTATTATCTCACAGTTTTGGAGGCTAGAAGTCCAACATCAAGGTATCATCAGGGCACCCATCTCCTGAGACTGTAGAGTTCTGGTGCCGGCTAATTTCAATCCTTGGGGTTTCTTGGCTTGTAGCTGCATCTCTGCCTCCACTGCATGGTCATCTCCCTCTCTCCTTGTGACTCGACTGATAAATTGCATCTGAAATTCCTCTGCTTGTAAGGACTTTAACCATATTGGATTAAAGCCCACCTTGATTCAATTTGGTCCTATCCAAATAAGGAGATAAACACCCATGGGAAATAGGGGTTCGGACTTGAACATGCCTTTCTAGAGAACATGAGTCAATCTACCACACTATCATTCAGTGTAGACAAGCGCCTGCAACATCCCAGCCAACCTCTGTTTAGACATAGGTTTAATCCTGGCCACAGATTCAGGAGAATGTCAACTAGTCCAAGCAACTCACTGTATAGAATCAGAGAAGAAAGCACCTTTCTTCAAGCCAAGTGTCTAGGAATGGCACCAGACCAAGGAAGCAGGACAGTGGCTGGGCAGAAATACAGCCCACCCTAGAGTCAGAAGAGGTAACATGAGATCCCTTTCTAGAAAGGAAACAAACCCTCGAAGGCTTGAGACCACCACCACACACCTGCGAGTGACACCAACCAAAACTTTCTCCTGCCTGGAAGATTCCCTTTCACTGAACATTTCAAAAGCCTTCCATCTCTGCATCACTCCCTAATCCAGTAGGGAGACTTTGGTGAGCCATACTTTGTGACTCAATTACTTTAAACTATATGAGGCAGACAGAGTACTGGGCCTTGCTGATCACAGCAAGCTTCCCAAAGGCTCTAAGGACATAACCCATACTTTTTCCCAAGGAAGCGTGTACAAGATGAAATGAACTTGTCTGTCATATACTGAGAAACTGAGATCTAGAATGAGATCTTTAAAATCAATGCTTAGTGGGGTTGGAGGTGGGGTGAGAGGGGAGGAGGCAGTTTCAAATCGCAAGAAAAGATCAATCAATGGATCATGAAGTCAATATAATGGGTTCTATCAGCTTTTTAGTGGGATGGAATGGAAAGGACTAGATTAGAAAGCACCAGAAAATATCACAGTATATTACCAGCAGTAAGGCCAAGTGTGCGCGCACACACACGTGTGTGCCATATACATCCTAGTCAAAAGGACCTCTTTAATAGTTCAGAATTTTCTTTCAGAGTCATACCTGGGTCAAGTCACTTGACCATCCTGAACACTTGTACACAGAAATCTACATCAGCATAGAATGCAACTAACTAAGATCTCAGCATTATCTTTAAGAGATGACTTTGAGAAAGTAACATACCTTAAAACTCTTTCAGACCCACTACCAACATTTCCCAACAGGGAAGAGCAATTAGTAAATGTACAAGTTGAGGTCCTGATCACAACGTCACTTCCCGTGTTGAAATGAATTTGCTTCAAGTAAAATGCTTTGCTCTCATTTATGTCACTAGTACCTATAAATAATAGACTTTATTTGAATTCCATAGCTCCCTCTGAATTCCACCCTACTGAATTTAAAATGAAGAACTTAAGATTCCCACCAGCATTTTCAAAGATTGAAATTGTGATCCATATACAGGCTTGCACCCAAACCAACATTGATTTATTCCTTATGATTATACGTGAAGGAAGGAAAAGGCTGCTGTGCTGACTTCACTGTCCTTCCCTGAGTTAAAAAAAAATAGGCTGCTGTTGTTACCTTCATCATCATGGTCACCTGGGAGAACTAGGAAGAAACCTGGGTGCCAAACTGTCATGACCGTCAGCTGCCAGGACCCTTCTGCTCCCCAATCAGCTGATCCCATGCAGAAACGGGACATCTAAGCTCAGAGGTTTCTGATCACAGATCCCCAAATGGCCGGGAGTCAGCTACTTTGCAGAGTTAACAGAAGCAAAGGCAAGAAATCTTAACCCCAAGTCTCCCTTCTTATCATCAAAATGCCCTCATTTGGGCAGTACCCTTCACACTGTGTGTGCTTCTATGTGAACAGAAAAGGACAATTATCTGAAGTACGGGGCCACTTACAGGGTACCTTTTCTCAAGACAGAAGACTCATGCAGCAATATTCAATCACTAGGTGATAACATTTATTTAGATAGAAATTATATCCCCTAAGAAAAATAAAAGAATAATAAAACTGTAGGTTCTCTATATATTTATATATCTGAAGGAAGCCACAAGAAGGTATCTGCATGAGATATATGAAATTGGAGCTTTCAGACACACTGTTTCCACCTTATCACGCTTGTCTCTTAAAAAAAAAAAATACAAACAGCTGCATTTAAAGATAAGGGAACAGAAAGGTGTTGTGTATATTGCCCAGATGTTTCTGAAATCTATTCCCTTTTAAATCTTTCTTTCCAGAACTAAAGACACCTTTAATCTTTTCTAATGGCTTAATCAAATGAAATAAATGGTTCAGCCTAGTATTTTCTTAAAAACTCATACTACTACTACTAGTTGCACAGGCCCAAAAAAAAAGGCAGGTATATATTTTTTAAAACCTGTCAAAGAAGAACTAACCAAGGTTTAAGACATTATTCACATAATACATGTTCTCAAAGACAAGCTGGAAAACAAGAAGGTTAAGACTTTAAAATTCTGTTTTTTTTTGTATTCTCACCGTCCCATCTTTAAAGTCCCCCCAGAAGTAACACTTCCATTCATTCATTGCTTCATTTTTTGCATTCCTACTATGTGTTGGCAGTGAGCTAAAATAGGAAGAAAAGAGAAAATAAACGGGGAAATGATACAAATAGGAAATCGAGGAATGGTTTGAGAGATTAAAGATACAAAGTTGTAAAGAAGGACTGTATAAAGAGTGAGGAAAGAGGATAAAGAAAGAAAATGGACTATCTGTCCAACTGAGGTCCCAGCCCCTAGTCACACTCCCAGACACAAAAGGTCAGAGTGCATACAAAAAAATATTCTATACCTAATATGTTACCCTTCTGAGTGGGCTTCACATATCTGCTCAGCAATTTATTGTTCCTGAACACAGACTCAAGAGTCAAAAGTTCTTCGAGAAAACATGGGTTTGCATTCCCTGTGCTGCCCTGAGACTTGGGGCCACCCGACAAGGTCTGGGCCTGGAATTACTCTCTCAGGAAAGACCCAGTCTCATACACGGAGCAAGCGCGTCCATGATACAACAATTTGCATTTATTGAATAATACAATCAATATCTATGCCACCCAATATTATGTAGCATCTGTTTTCTCATCTGCAAAATGAAGGTATTAAACCACATGACCATTAAGGCCTTCTCCAGTTCTAACATTCTAAGAGCTATCACCCAGCCAGACCCAGGCCATTTTCAGATTTACACTCCACCTACCTCTCATGGAAATGAGGAGACTTGGGTGACAGGTCATGCCACTAACTGATTTTATCCTTGACCCCACAAACATATCCTCAAATGAAATTGGTAATCTAGCAAACATGTGCCCTTTTTTTCTTTTAAAGAACACGCTGGGGAAGGACACAGCTTCTGTCGGATTCTACATCACCTATTAGCAGCAAGGAAGCAAAGGATGAAATGGATTGCACTTTATTTCTGCATCATTCATATGACAGCATCATTAATAATCAAAGTAATTACAGGCTCTCAACCCAAAAAAAAAAAAAGATGATGAGGACTAACAGTTTGGATTATCAGGTTCTCAGCAGAACCGGGAGCCCTCTGAAGCCAGCAGTGGAAAGAAAAAAACCCAAGTAAGCATCATAGCAAAGAAGTGAACAGGAAGCCCTAGTAGTTGGATCTAATAATGGCTTCTACACAGAAAGAGCATATACTCTGAAGGAGAAAACCAGTGGTCTTGCAAACAAGCCTTAATTAATCTTAGACTCATTATCGTCACTTACCTACAAAATCTCAAAAGGCCTGTACTGTATTTGCCAAGATGCTCCCCCTTCCCTTTTGTCATGGTCAGGTTCATGTGTCAACTCGGCCAAGTGGTGGTACCTGTTTGTCTGGTTGGGCAAGTGCTGGCCTGTCTGTTGCAACGAGGACATGTCATAGAATTAAATCATGATCATGTCAGCTGTATCCACAGCTGATTCCATTTGTAATCAGCCAAAGGGGAGTGTCTTCTGAACTGAGTGATGCTTAATCTGATCACTGCAAGCCTTTTAAGGAGGATTCAGAAGAGACAGGCTCTTCCTGTCTCGGCTGCTGAGCCTCTCCTGTGGAGTTCGTCCAGACCCTCCACCGGAATCGTGGGCTTCACAGCCTGCCCTGTGGATTTTGGACTCTGCGTTCCTTCCCGTGGTCACGTGAGACACTTTTATAAATTTTATATTTGTGAGTGTTCCCTGTTGATTCTGCTTCTCCAGAGAGCCCTAACTAATACACCCCTCATACACATTTCTAGGCTTTTCTAGGTAAACTACGGATCTGTCAAAGGGCCACTCATCTCAGGACAAAAGCCTTCTTCCCTAAAATCCACACCAAAAGGTAAAGCAACCTACTGTAAGATTATGCTAATAAAGTTAGAAACCGTTCATTTGAAATCCGTTAGACATAGGATACTTTCAAGTTTCTTCCAGGTTATTGTCCCAGAGGAGCCTGAGGGAAATGGAGCCACTACAAATGAAACAAGGGGTCTACCAAGCCCATAAAGGAACAGTGACTGTTAGAGAGTTCTTTCTAAGAAAACCAGAAAATAAAAAAAGAAAAGCAATCAAAGAGCAGCGAGAGGGTGGAGAGAAAGTCCTTTTTTAAAAATGATTTACTTCTTAAACATTTATCATCTCTTTATTGTCTAAGTAATACATGTAATAGTATTACATTACCCTTCAAAGAAAAGACAGGAATATCCCAAGGAGGATGCATAAAAACCTGTTCTGTTTTGTGGTTTTTGTTACGTTTTTTAAAGGAAGGTGTAAGGAGACCTACAGTTAGGGGAGTGTGAAGGGACCCATGGAGACAGCCCCTGGAGCTATAACTAGGGCTCTCGGCACACTGAACGCAGCGCTGCCCTTCCATCAGCCAGGCGCAGCAAAACCATCAACGCTGAAGAACCAAAATGTTCATAAGCACTGAAGCCACGTGACAGGAACATGGGGCTACACTACACAAGCCCTGCTACCTTACTGTAAGTTTGAAGAGTCTCATAATAACTTTCAATTTTAAACTTATTTTTTAATGGGGAAGAGTCAATTATTTCTTCATTGCCCTCTTAACTTTAAGAATTTTCTCTCGCTCTGATTTAGAAACCCTATAACCCACATGACCTGCCAGGCCACAGTCACAGCCATCATAAAGGGCCAATGGCAGGCCAGGTGCCCAAGCAGGACCAATGAGATGTGCTGCTCCAGGAGCTCCGAATTCAGCTCCAACTGCAGGTAGCGACTATGGACAGAGAGCGAGCAGGGAAAGGTAGGCTGGGGGGAGCAGGCTGGTCTGCATGGAAGGGAGGAAGCAGAGGTAGGAGGTCACACAAATGCCTCCAGGGGAGGCAGCCCACTCTCGAGCCAGCTTGCTAGTTGGTGCTCCACCCTTTCCTGAGGTGTGACCACAGGTCCAGTCCTTGGGACCTGCCATAAAAAGGGGGCCTTAAGTGTACTTCTCATCTGCTCCTCTTCTTTAACTACCATAATTTATGCAGATAAATGTTGGATGAATTGCATCAAGAACTCTGTTCAGATTGCTACCCATAAAAGTACTTAGCTATCATTTTTCCTCCTATTTATATGTCCTTATATTACAAAAATCAATTCCTCTGCTCTCTCATATCACCTCCTTCTCCCTTCTTGCTTAACTTGATTTTAGTGCCTCACAAACAAAACAAGGCCAGACTAAGACTAAGGGGAAGGGGTGAGAACTCACCAAGGATTCAAAAGGTGCCAAGGTAGAGAAATTGGCATGGAAGGGAAGGGACGCCTTTTCTTCCAGGGGTCTCCTTGTGAGCCAAGATGAAAAGAAGGAACAGGGAAGAAGAGAAAGATGGCTCTGACCAGCCATTCTCCTCTCCATCAATACTTAAGCACGGGTGGGCTTTTTTCACACCTCACAATTTCTTTGCAGAACCCAGAAGGGAAAATGATGCAGTAAATAAGAGGGGAAAGGCTAGTAATGTTTTGTTTTGCTTTTTAATTTACTTTTGAATTTGGAGTGTAGAAAAAGAGAAGGCTATGCCCTGATAAAAGGAAGGGAGGCTGGCAACAGAGAATCTTAAAGCTTTCTTTCCTTTGTGCTACTTAGGGCCCTTCTGGCTTCTACAAAAAGAAAGCTCTGCACATTTCAAAGTCACTTTAGAGCTTACAAAGTAAACACACATGGCAAGTTATTCATTTTTGCTAATAAAGGAGATTTCTTTTTCCTTCCATAAGGTCATTTATACCCTTAATATTCTGAGGATGAGTGACCAATCACCAAGGGGGGACATCACTGCCAAGGCTTTATCAAGAGGCAAATATTGCTTCTACTATCACACCAGATCTACTTAACATCAAACAATGTTTCATTAGCTAACAAGACATTCACTTTCAATGAATGAAAACTATAATAAAAGAGTTGCTATATTTTAAAAAGTAATGAATGTAATTTTGCTCTGTTTTATGCTGCCATAAAAAGGAGGCCTTAAGTGTACTTCTCATCTGCTCCTCTTCTTTAACTACCACAATTTATGCAGATAAATGTTGGATGAATTGTATCAAGAACTCTATTCAGATTGCTACCCATAAAAGTACTTAGCTATCATTTTTTTCCTCCTATTTATATGTCTTTATATTACAAAAATCAAGTTACCAACATTAAAAATGATATATTGTCACCAAAAAGTACTGAAGCATAACATGTAATAATAAATTATTAGTCTTTGAAGGTTAAAGCCAACTTTAAGAGATAGCAAAGCTTTTGCTACACCAGACTTCTATCAAACTGCAGGTGACTAAGGGAAGCCTACCAGTGACAATGGAGCCCTTGCTAATGCTGGCAACCTGCATTTTTTTTTTTACTGCAAAAACTCTACAGCAATGTCAAGGACAGATCAATGTTCGTGATAGTTCACAAAACAACCCGGCCTTACATAGCAAGCATAATGGTAAGCGACTTAGAAATGCAGCCCCCAGAGTGTAAACGTGGACCTGGGGAGGTGGAGCACGGCTTCTCCAGGCTCCCCAGAATCTCAGCCCAGGACAGACTCAGGGTAGAGGGCAAAGCGGATGCTCTCCACCCAGTTCCTTTCCCACCTCTTCCAGAGAACTGCACAGGAGGAGCTATTCTGGAAAGCAGTGACCCAGCCCTTATCCCCAGAAACGCACCACGACTAAAGCAAATTCACAGCCCCAGGCACGTGGGTGAGACTTTTCTGACCAGCAGAAGAAACTGTTGTGGGGATCCCACAAGCTATGCACAGGGCTAAAAGGGTTAACAGCTTGATTCTTGTCAGCGCTTTACACAAAAATCAAAGTCCCTCAGAGTCAACACATTGCTTAAACGTTGTATCACTTTCCACAGGCTGCCTTAACAAATTATCACAAACCAGGTGGTTTAAAACAGCAGAAAATTATTCTCTCACAGTTTGGGAGGAGAGAAGTCTAAACTCAAGGTGTTGGCAGGGTCACGCTCCCTCTTGAGGCTGTAGGGAAGAATCCTTTCTTGCGTCTTCCAAACTCTGGTGGCTCCTGGCATTCCTTGGCTTGTGGCTGCACCACTCCAACCTCTGCCTCCGTCTTTACACACCCTTCTTTCTTGTGTGTGTCTTTCTGTGTCCTTTCATCCCCTCATAAGGACACCAAAGCACTTAGGCCCCACCCTTCAATCCTTACCTAATTATATCTGCAAAGACCCTATTACCAAAATAAGGTGATATTCTGAGGCTCCAGGTAGATGTGAATTTTGGGGGGGGCCCTACTCATCCAACAACAAGGGCTTATGGGCTTTAAGAAGAATATACAAATCTGAGTCACAGCTAAGCCCCAGTCAGATAATGGGGAAGACTAAACCTGCTGGGCTCTAACTCCACCAAGGCAGAAAGCACAGCATCTGGCACAGAATAGACACATAAATACCTGTTGAATAAACTAGCAGTGAAGCAATTCTCAATGCACTTATTCTCTGCAATTCCCACAATCCTCATCACCACCTTCTCTATGCTACTACACTTAAAGAAAGTTGAGGCCATGTATTTAATTACCTATGACTTGCCAGATCAATCCTATTTCCTTCAATAATTTATTCAAACTTTTTTTTTAATTGACCACCTACTCTATGCATGGCACTGTTCGGGGAACTTGGAATATGTCCATGAAAGAAAACTAAAGAGAACAAAAAAGTCCTGCCTTCAAGATATTTATGTTTTATAACAACTCCAAGAGCAGCAGTACAAATCAATGACTCACTCAACAAATGGTTCCTGAGGCCAGTATAGAACTGGCAAACTCAGGGCACTTGTCCTAATACTCAGTAAATGCAGTTACCAGAGGCAGATCCAAGACCCCTCCTCAAAGCAGAATTTCCATGTAGCTACTTACAAAGAATCACAGTAGGTGACCAAACAGACACCATGAAAGCAGCAAAGACTTAAAGACACAGATGAATCCCACAATGAGTATCAAGTATATCTACAGAGAAATGACCTTTTCATGGGAAAAAATAATAACTCCTGTTACAAGGCATTGTGACTGCAAAGTAAGCAATCCAGAAAGGAATGGTACCTGTCGAGAGTATTGATGACAGAGGTAGATTATGCCAAGAAGCTACTGAAACTTCAGCTTCAGGGCCCCTCATCTGCACCAGTTACATATAAAGCCCAGGCAGAGGCTCCATAAATGTTGTATATGAGATTTTGATTTTGGAAGTGACAAAGGGAAGGGAGGAAACGGGTGGTAGTTTTAGCGACTGCTGTTGGTAGTGGTGGTTAGAAAAATGGGCTTTCTTCTGAACTCTCCATTCATAATGATTCTACCCCAGACAAGCAGAAATGGCAAAACTCCAGAAAAATTCCACTTTAAAGAATGAACAGGGGGCGGGCCACGGTGGCTCAGCAGGCAAGAGTGCTTGCCTGCCATGCCAGAGGACCCGGGTTCGATTCCCGATGCCTTCCCATGTGAAAAAAAAAAAAAGAAGAATGAACAGGAAAGCATGCTAATAAACATAAAAGTAAGAAGTTTCTTTATCTGTATTACGAATAAAGAGTTTAGACCAGATCGTTCCTATGGTTCCTTCCAGCTCTCTTATTCTGAAAATACAAGAACAGGCGCCAAAGCCCAAATTAACAAAAGTGAACCCACTGCTCACCAGAAACAGCGCCTGGCAGGAGGAGACCTCCACTTAGATTAAAACCAAACCCCACACAGTAAAAAGGTATATCCACTTTAACCTATCGTCTTATAAGTCTATTCTTAGCAGAGCTATAAATTCACTTAAAAAGGAAAAATACCAACAAATATAGAATAGGAGAGGGGAAAAGAGGGGCATTATACTACATTGTTCCAATACATTAATTCCTAATTAAAGTTGTAGTATATTATTACACACAGCTTAAAAAAGAAAATACTCATCTCACAATTCTATGAGTCTTAGAGCATAAAGTAATGGAAATTACAGATTTCCACCATTGTATGTGCCAACCCAACACCTCCCAAGAAGAAGAACCAATTAATTGCAGTTAACTCATCTATCAGACAATTAAGCCAGCACTTATTTCTCAAAACAGGGTCTGCAAATATATCCCTAAGAATATGTACCTTTGAGAATTTTATGTTTAGGCTCTAATAATAAGCTTTAAAAATTATTAAGTAATTCTGGATCATCTGGGTAAAAAAGGACCTTATCATAATTTCTGCTGGGCAATTCTGACACCTGCTTTGCACTTTCCTTACTCTTCATATGCTGATGAACACGTTGGATGGACTGATGTCAAAATGACAATACATCCAAACTCTGAACTCTTACCAAATTACTTCTTCTAGTTATCGCTTCATAAATTTCTGCCATGCCCTGAAAATCCACAGTTAAAAGATATTTTAATTTGAATTAGACTTTCGCTTTCTTACATTATTGAGTAAATCAGAACTGATATGACATTAAGAAAACATCGAGTATAAGGAATACGGAATGTCCTGCAGGCCCATCATTCATAGTCTGAAAACCTTTTCATTGGGGCGTGGGTGGTTTTGTGGATGGATGGATGGATAGATGGATGGATAGCTTAGATAGCTAGATAATAAGTTTTTCATATTTTAGAACATGTTATTATCAAGAACTTTGGATTTAGGGGATAATTATGATTAATGAATCATTATACAGATATTCCTTTTTATTTTCTGGTATATTACAGTAGATAGAGGGAACTACCTGAAATCTCTGAACTATAATCCAGCTGCCTTGATCTCTGAAAATGATTATATAATGATAGAGCCTCATCTTATGATTGTAAAAACCTTGTGACTGACCCTCAGTTATACCTCCTTATCCTATTTTTCAACTTTAAAGTCTTATGATCACTAAATACAGCCCCTAATGTTTATTAGTGAAAGGCCACGAGTCAGCCCAGAACTAATCCACCCCACATCCAAGAGTATCTTAATAGATGAAGTTGGAACTAACCAAAATGGGCCTGCCTAAGCTGCACTGTAGCTTAAAATTTAACCAATAAGTGACCTATATCTCATTATAATACTAAAAATCACGCCCATCATATTAATTTTGTGACTCAGCATGTAATCAATCTGTACATGCTCTAAACTCGTCATCTCAAGTCTTGCGTCCATTATCCTAAAACCTGCCCATCTTTTGATACTATAAAACCATCAGAGTTATTTTATTACAGTTCAGGGAGAAAGATTTTTAGGCTGACAGGCCATGTGATCTCCTGTTTCACACCTAGAAATAAATTATTTTTCTCTTTGAAACCCTGGTGTCTCAGGTATTGGTCAGTTGAACACATTAGGCAGAGAACCTACTACTTTTAATTGGCATCAATGTGTCAAAGATTGTATTGAATTATTTAATAACTGAAGGAAGTAGTAAGATGCTGTACCAGTTCAGAAAAGAATTCAAAGCACTACACATACACAGGCAACTAGGAATCCTAAAGGAACTTACAAGTAGAAAAAAACTTGGCAAAACTGGTATCCACAGAGTAATAATCAATTGCATAACACAGGAGAAAACGCATTTGCATTTCTGCATATAAGAATTATTGGCATTATTAATTGGCATTTTTCTACACCTTTCATTGTCTTTGGGCTATTCTCCAACACTGCAAGGCATAAATAACCCCCAAGGATAACTAGACAGGACACCCAGTAGCCTTTTTTTGCCAATTTCAAAGGCTTTCACAGTTTTTCCTGACATTACTAAATGCAATGAACAAAGATCAGCGTTTCACATCACTTCAGACTTTTTCCCAAGTTAGTCCACTGCAAGTTTATTTTTTAAAGTTTGTCTTCAGAACTATGGGATTTGGGTTGATTTCTCACGAAGAAGGGGAAAGTGTTAATCAAACACTTCAAACCATTATAACCAGCATCTTATAATGGTTCCAATGTGAGGAACCCACATACTTTAGGGGCAAATGTTAAAGAATAAGGTCAGTACCCCCTGCCTGCTGAAAAAGCACCGGTGTGTTGCATCAGCAGACTGGGTTCCAGTCCCACCTGTTCTCTTACTCACCTGGAGCAAGTCACCTGTCCTTTCTGGGCCTCGTTTTCCTCATCTGTACATGAATCTCAAGTGCCCCTTCAAGTTCAAGGAGCCCAGAACTCCACCACTGCTGGCAGAATCCCCAGGAATCATTATATCGTACAAGAAAAAATTATTGTAATAAGTACCAGATAAAAACCTGCAGGCTCCTCCCCTCCGTCAAATCCTAATGCAAAAGTCATTTCCTTTCTGGACACCTCTTTAATAAATCCTAGACCTGGATTCAAATGCCAGCTCCACTAAAGTAGTAGCGGGATGGTCCCGGACAAGTCACCAAACCACACTGAGCCTCAATTTCTACAACTGGATATTGAAAATACCATCTAAATCTCAAAGGGTGCTGGGTCTGTCTAACTCCCTTTTCTTACTTTCTCTTTTCTTTAGATCTCCTCACAAAATTTCTGTACAGAACATACTCTCAGAATTTATAGTTGAATTTATTCTTTCTAGAGATTCAGGTCAATTTTCAATGCATATATCCCATTTCTTCAAAAGCTAGTACTATGCCTTCATTTTCTTTCACCCAGCCACGTTTCAGGTATTCACATCCTTATCCATCATATTCCTTCACCATGAATGAACTTCCCTTTCGCTTTCTTTTCCTAACTTCTCCAATTCATCCTCCGAACCCCAGCTCAAGAATCACCTCCTCTGTGCAGGCCTCCCTGAGTCCCTCTGCACCCCTCTGCCCCATCACTGAATGTAGC